>BMAV01023184.1:0-80871 GCA_019973955.1 Trichonephila inaurata madagascariensis | reverse complement strand
GTATGGGGGCACTCAAAATATTTGTCGAGCCGCAAGTCTTCTTGTGTGTCTGGTGGAAGAGAAATGGGAAAACCCTGACCACCCCCAGATTATTCTCAGACAATATTGGGGTGTAACCTAACCAAAACGTACTGTCACCTGCATAGTGCTCAAAGCTACGGTTAACGACAGGCGTAAAGAAAAGCCCCTTGCCATGATTTCAAGGGCCTCGATCTGGCACTGCCGATCAGGTGGTCTTCGTTACAACAACAACAGAACTTTCTCACAACTCGCGTTAATTGCTGGTAGTCCCCATGAAAGGCATTTTAAGCATGATTCCCCTATCTGACAGGGAATTAAAACAGTTAAGTCGTCAACGGTAATAATAATTCTTGTTCAGATTCATTTTTGCTGAATCAACTGCTATGTGTTAAGTTATCGTATGATTTATATTGTAGTATTTCTAAATGTTACTGGATATTTGTTAAGGGATTAATGAAAAGTCAAACTACAGGTAAGTGATCTAATAGAGAAAATAATAATTTGTCTGTTATTATTGGCTAACCATCTCTAATGGAGATATCTATGTTTGAAATATGTGCCTGAAAAAGTCTGTAATTATTTAAATTAAAGATAAAATGCAGTTTGTGTGCAAGAGTTTGTGTAAAGAAGTACTCTTTCAACTTATTGAATGAATATCTTTCCATAGTTTAACAAAAATAAACTGAAGTAGTTCTGTTTATTCTATCGCTGAAAAATATATTAAAAGAAACTTCATCATATTGAAGATTTATATTGAAAAACGTAATGGAAATTCGATTTTTATTGAAGTTATCAAGAAAGGAAAAGCATTGTTACATGATATTAAGAAAACAATTTGTCTTATTGAAAAGAACTGGTATTTCTATAACATAATTTATAACCGTTTTAACGTAAATGAAAAATATTTATCTCGTAAATGCTACTTTTATAAATACCCATAAACAAATTAAATAATAAGTACTTATTGATTAAAAAAATACTCAATTTATTCATTTGTAGTTTTCTCTCGTAGTTTTGGTATCATAAATTGAATTAAGATGTCTTATATATATTTATGATTTATAAGTTTCCATTTGTATATTTAATCATAATTTTAAAATAAAAACAAAGAAAAATATAAGTCTATTTAGGCTTATTTTATAAAATGTATATGGAAGTGTCACCTAAAAAAATATTAGGAAATTTTAGTTATATTCCAGATTGAAAAAGTTAAGATAAAAATAGTCATCTTAAGGTATCCGACTACGTTTCAGAACCGTGATTTTAAAAAAGCGCATAAATGGATAATTTCCGTGATATTTTGTGTCACTTAGATTAGAATGCATGTATAAAATTGTTTTAAGGACATTTTGACAAAAAAAGATATTTAAATACAATATTTTGGCAAAAAATTAACTTCGAATGACCAATTTTCAAAATGTTCTTCTTTTGTGAAAAATGCTTCTATTATAATAATATTTTGCCTGTATATAGCTCAGACCTCTGTACAGAGGCTCAACTAGAATTTTTGAAATATATAACTTAGAAGTGGGTTTATCCATATTTTAGGACAACAGAGGGGAGCAATTTTAAGGAAAAAAATGCCAATAATTATTTAAATTGGTGGTAACTCTGAAAATAATATGAATTTTTCAAAAATTCTAGTTGAGCCTCTGTAGAGAGGTCTGAGCTATATACAGGCAATATATTGTTATAATAGAAGCATTTTTCATAAAAGGAAAACATTTTGAAAAAAGGTTATTTTAAGTTAATTTTTTGCTAAAATATTGTATTTAAATAATTTTTTTTGTCAAAATGTCCTTAAAACAATTTTATACATGTATTCTAATCTAAGTGATACTAAATATCATGACAATTACCCATTTATGCGCTTTTTTAAAATCACGGTTCCGAACGTAGTCGGATACCTTAATGATGAAGTAATTCATTAATGCATCCTATTGATGAGACGATTAATTACAAGTGATGCTTCTAATTGGTGAAATATTCTTACTGATGAAACAAGGTTTGTGAAATTTTTGTATCAAAGATACACATACAATTACAGATAAATGGAAACATTTTTTAAAAAGTGTAGTAAACAGATATTTGTATTATTTTAATCATATTTCTTTTAATTGATTACAATTCCTTAGCTTTCATTTTCATTAATTATTTTTTCTGTAAAAATACTTGATATGTTACCATTATTTCTTTCTTGAAGGAGAGAAGCACAAAAATTCAAGTAACTAATTTGTTACATTTTACGGAAATATAAAAACGACTTTATTTCCAAAGATCCCGATAATTTGTGTAATAAGCAAGTAAAGAAAGCAAAGAATGCATAGTATTAAATTTCTTTTTTTGAGATAATATTATCCAACGTTTAAAGTTCCTTTTGGTGAATACTAACGACCTTGAAAGTTTGTCCGAAGTCATGGTAGATACTTCAAAAAAAGGGAATGGCAACTGCTAAATATAAATTATATGATTTTATCAATTTCTATTATTAGTTAACATTCTCCCTATATATATCCTGTTCAAATTTTCAATCGTTAATAAAAAACATTTTAAAGCTCTCAATTGAGCTGACATTTTAAATGCACAATTATTTTGGATGACATTACAGTAATTTAATTATAATTAATAACAATAGAGTGATTAAAACTAATTGTTCAAAGAATTACAAATGCAGCCACGATGGTATCAGTTTTAGCGACTTATCGACCACTTTGGCAATTTGTTTCAAAACTTTAAAAAGTTTTTTTGTAGCATTTTAAAGCACTCATTTGAGCTGAAACTTTCTAAAAACTATTGTTTTGGATGACAATATGATAATTTAATTCTAATTAATTAAAATTAATTGACTAAAACTAATTATTTAAGGAATTACAGATTTTAGTGACTTGGGTCAAAACTTTAAAAGATTTTTTTCATCACTTTTTAAAGCATTCAGTTGAACAGTAATTTAAAATACACGATTGCTGTCAATGATAACATGGTATTTTAATGGTAATTAATAAAAATGAATTGTCACTTAAAATTGTGATTCTGTCATATGTATATACATACTTATATTAATTGTAATTATTTAATAAAAAGTAACTAAAATAAAAATTTTCTTTATTGACCTAAGTAGGAATTGACTTAAAACATTTTTTTTTATTGCTCTCCAATGATTTTTGTCTTTTTTTTTAAAGAAACAAATTGTGCGTGGGATTATTACTGTTATTAGTATTTGTTCCCTAACAAGTGTGTGGTTGTAACTGGCTATTAACCTCCGGATAGCAATTTTATTGGTTCACATAAAAGTTAGTGATATGTCTCAATCTTCATTTAATGGGCACAGGATTCATTTCACCTTTTTGAAAGAATTGCCGAAGAAATGAAGAGAGAAGATCTTTATCACATACTGGTATGAATGCCTATTATTTCTCTTCAACAATGAGACGTTGCAGTCTAACAACTAATAATCATTATTCTTTTATCGAGCTTTTAGAGAAGTGCGATAAATTCTATACCATTCTTTCTACTGAAGGAGTGTAGTATGATAGGAAATAGTAAAAAAGGAAGATAATCATCTAAAAGATATTTACAAGCTAAAGGTAAAATTCAAATAAACCTCGGAAATTTTAAATTTAAAATACATATCCAACAATAGGACTTTTTTTTTGACAGAAGATGGTTACAGGAGGAAATATAAAATTGCTAAAAAATAAAATAATGAAATAAATAATTATTCTTTTCTGCTTTTACTGGATTTTATTAAATATGTTTTTATTAATTGAAATTAAGTTAAATTATTTTTGCATAGATTTTATTTCAATGCTATAATGAAAGAATCACAACTTTTTAAGTGCATAGAAAAGTAACTATATGTATATAATTCCAAAACTATACTCCGTGACTTATATTTATACTTTTACTTTGAAATCATAGATTTTTAAAACCTATGTTGCAGTTAAATTTGAAATATTATAGCCCACCATTGTGTTAATCATTGTTTTCGAATTTTCATTATGCTTTGAATTTTTTATCTAAATTTTGCTTCACAACATATTTCTTTCATGCAGCTCTATTGAAATTTGTTTCTTGTCTAGTTCATCTTTTGTAAGATTTAACACTCAAACCGAGCTTTCCTCAGAAATGTATGCATCGTTATTATTCGATCCACCTGGTCAAAATTCTATGCACAATGGACATAGCAACGTGCATTTCAACAGCGATACGATGGTAAAACCAACCAGTTGTTCATAAGCCTACAATTTGGTCCCTCGAAAAATCGTATCATTTTCCAGAGCTTCCGTCTAAGAGTTTCTAACTCCACATGTATCTCTTGGAACGTAGAGAACTTCTTTGAATTCTGGATTCTTCTGATGACAGATAATAGTGACTGTAATGTTCTTGGGGGATAATAGCCCTATCATTCACTAATCTCCTTTCATTACAATTTGGATATGCGGTAACCAACGGTTGTCCGTGAAAAAGTTTTCATGGTCTGCAGAAGAATTGGGATATTATTTATATTTTTATGAAGATATTTTTAAAAAATGACGAGTAACAAAATGTATAAGAGAAAAATGATTGTACTTTTCTTAAAAAACTAAGCAACAAATTTTAACAAAAATTCTTCTGAATTTGTGAAGATGTTAGCTATTTTTGTACATGTATCTACCGACATTTGAAAGTAAGAGTTGGAAACCTTGGTAAATTGCTGGCATAACGCTTCAGTTTGTGGATATTACTTTGCTTTCCAGTTTTTCTTGTTTTTCCTGAAGAAGTATATGGAAATGTAAGTTAGTGACAATATAGTTTTAGTGGTCCTCCATATAGCGGTCAATCCTATTGGTGTTCCATCAAATGTAAAATAATATATATTAAATTGGTGACCGCTATGATAATTATTCTAATACCAAGTGATAGCTTAGGATCTTATATAATGTTAATTTAACTTTTTTAGCAAATAATTTATATTTTGAATAATGGATTTGCATTAAAATTTAAGATTTAAGAGTTTAAAAAGGTAGATGTAAAGATTTATCGAGATGATAAGAGAATAGCGACGGCTAGTTTGACCTAGTCTCTTTTCCTTTAGTCCCGCGTTATAATCCAGGATCAACTCACATTTCAGATCATTTTCATTATTTGTTTGAGTATTCTCCGAAATTTGTATATTTATATGGTTTAATCTTTATGGATTTTAATTTTCTATGAAGGGTATAGTATACACTTTATTAATAATTTTTTCTTAAATTTTCATCAATACATTGTGACATTTATTCTAAGTCATGCGACTAACATCTTATTGGATGAAGGCATCATTGTAAGAAATATCAGTGACTAGCATCAAGTCATTTTCTTGTTTTATATACAAATATATTCTAAGACCAGATTTTATACAAAAAAACCCTTATGTTATTTCTATTTCTTAAGCCGCTTCTTTCAGCTTGTTTTTTTTCCTTCTTTCCGATGATAAGTTATAGTATAGAGTGTATTAACTGTTTAAAAATGTTAATTAACATATGATTCTTTCTATAAGTTACATATTTGTATTTATCATTTTGAGGGTAAAAAATTCCATGCATTGCCTATAATGGCATTTAAATTTTATTAATATTGTTTGAGATGCTATAGAATACCTTTAATAGATAAGTTTTTTAATAGCTATAAGTTACATTTTTGTATTTATCATTTTGAGGGGAAAAAAGATTCCATGCATTGTCTATAATTGCATTTAAATTTTATTAATATTGATTGAGATGCTATAGAATACCTTTAATAGATAAGTTTTTTAATGGATACCATTTAATAGATAAAACAATTTTTAAACAAAAGCTTTCTTGAGAGATATATAAGAGAAATAATGAATAATTTTTTCTTAAGATAAATAATCATTAACTTCGAGCAAAATAAATTCGACGCATTGTATAACGACGTACACTTTTATCAGTAGTACTGTTTGAAATTGAATATGTGATTCATTTAACGGTTCATTTAAACTATAGAATTTTTGAAATAACTGGGTTCTTCTTGAGAGAACCAGGAAAATAATGCAAATTATATCGTTGAATGGATATTTAACAGGACATTTTCTATGCAATTTCAGATATCGGTATTAAAATAATAATCATAACCTTAAAATTTATTTTAAAGAAGAAAAATATTTCAAACTATGCTTTTTTTAAAAAAGGAAAACGCCAGTAGAAGTTAAAAAGAAAAATTTCATTTTATTGCTATGTTTGTATTCGCAACAGAAAATGAATGAATTTAAATTTTAAATTATTTGAATCAACTTATTTTTCTTACCATAAAGAAAATTTTACACGTAATTTTCATGTAATCTTCTCGAAATATTAATTACCTAATAGATATTTTTTTTAAAAAAATAATTTTGAAAAAGAACCTTTTATAATTAAGTTTTCTCTGCTAATGTAGATAGTTATCAAGAAACAATAACAAACATTTTTCTGATATAAAAATTACTAAACGTGTAGAGACATGCAAAAAGTAAAACATGCAGAACTGCCAAAGTTCAAAAAAATTTAAAAAATGTCCTAAAAATTATAATTAAACATAGTTTTTTAGGTCTTAGCTCACACAAATTTATAAGGAGAAAAAAATCTATATTCATTTTCACGAGAATAATACCATCATATTCAGAATCCATAGGCTTTATTGCTAACGCCATTAAAAATGATGAATTTGCTGTCATAGAACAAAGGAAATGCATTCAGCCTACTCTAGGGTAAATCATTTATTTTCTGAATGACCCGTGTCCAGTGGCCTCTTTCTGTGCATTAACAGAAGGTTGAACTATAAATGATCACTAGAAGCTCTTTCAGATTACCACAGAAATATTTAATTCACGTACGTTATTCGAATAATCAATTACTAGTGGGATTTTTCCTTATTCGCAAAATTATTCTTTTTAGTATAGAAACACTGTACCAGTTGCAGTTCATTTGAAACATTTCTAGTAGATAAAGGACTTTAAGTAATGGTTATTGATGCAGACGGGACACAAAAAATATAATTCGGCATAAATGTAATGTATCAAAATGTATTTTTTATAGACATTTCTATTTTACTATCCTCAAAAAATTCGGACAACCTGAATGCTTTTTATAATTCTCCTCATTCCTAGATGAAACTGATACTTATTGTTAATGATTCAAAGGGAACAAACGAATGTAAAGGTAAGGATAGACAAAGATAATATGCCCTATTCTTTGTGAACAATTTTACAAAAAGAAGCATTTATTGAGAGTTTTTGTATTCGAAAAGGTTGTATAAAACATCCTATAGTTGAATTCTGAAAATTCCTTTTCTTATGTCATAAATAGCTAATACCTGTATGCTTATTGTTATTATTTGTCACCATCAGATCATAATATAATCTTACCAACAGATTTTTATACTAACACTACAAAAAACTCCTTTAAACGTCTTATTAGGACATTTCAGTGTCTTAAAAATCTATTGAGCATGAAATACTTCCTTCAATGCTATACAAAAATTAGGAATATTGAGTCTGTTTTAAGTGTTCTTACTCATTATGTTTTGAATTTTCAAAATGACTTTAATTCAAAACAAATCTCATCAAAAACAAAAAGTGAAATATTCATCACCTATAATTTGGGAGTTTTTCTTTTTTCTTAGTTTAAATCATATAACAATGCTTCGACGCATATATATGAGATCATATAAACTTGTGCAACTATTGACATATATAGTTATGCAAATATTATTTCCATGTAGTTTCCGTTTGAAATCCTTATTCGGGAAAAAATATATTTTAGTATAATATCTTTGACAAAATTTTAACGGGGACTTACAATCCTCTTGGGGAACTATTCTTTACCTGTGATTTTAGTTTAGAAACCGCTTTCCGTAGAGATGACTTGATTTTATGCAATTGTAACTACTATTTAAACCCTGACGTTGGGTGTGAGAGGTGAATGGTTAATCTTTAGTGGAGAACTGCGAATGGGAGGTCCCGCATCCTGAAATTAATATTTGTCGTAGAATCCACTTGAAGTCGAGGAAGTAAATAACATAGGAGCTGACCAAGCTATTGGGGGTCAAGAAGGATCGTCCTAAGGAGCTCCAAATGAAGCTAAGTGATTTTCAACAATTTTACATGTCAGATTATAAGTGTTAGGATTTCAGATTAATCCCAGAGTTAAGTTATAAAGTTGTATATAATTCATAAAGTGTTAAAGATGGAATAAAAGTAGATATTTTTAAGAACATGTCTGTTTCTTCCCAGAACCCTTTTATACCCACGATTTTCGAGCCACGACAAAATAATAACATTTACATGACAAGATATATTACGTGCTATTTTAATAATTAAAAGAGTTATATTGTTATGAGGTATTCTAAATTTGTTTTGGTAAAGGTTTGTAAAATTGTGGTGTAAAGCTTAAATTAATTACAAATTAGAATCTAATCATATACCTCAAATTAATAATTCCAAAATATATGTGCAATTACTGAGCTTAAATAGGATTAGTTCTAATTAAGAAAGAAGCAATATCATTATTTTTTCCCTTAAGACATTAAGTTTTGTTCCAATATTGTAAAAAATATTTTTGTAGGAGTATATCATTTATTATAAAAATAAACTGTGTGCTTAGTAGTTTTAAACAATTAATAACTAATGATAATTTATAAATTAAAAAGTACTGAAATCTTGTATAAGTAAATTTACATTTAATTGCTTTTAAATTCCTATGTCATATATCCGTAATGCATAATCATATTTTCAAATAAAATCATTTAGACTCATGATAACGTAAACATAATTCTTATAACATATTTTTTGCTAAAAAGGATATAACAGTTAAACTTATAAACATTTTAATACATGAATTTTGCTTATTCTCATCTAAAAAGAAATAAATATAATAAATTAAATATTGCATGAATTATTTGGATTTCCATCGAGCTCTAAACTCATATTTTCAGCTTTACTTCGAATTCAAGCCAATGTAAATTGCAATCAATGCTTCAATGTAAATTGCATTAATTAAAATGATTTCTTATTTTTTTTCATTAAAATTATTTCCTTAAAAAAACCTTTAATTTAACCTCCGCCAAATACCAATTTTGTTTTAACTCATTAATGAAACAGAATATATTGAGAAAGAGAAAGAAAATTAATATCGTAGCTAAAATCTGAATTAATAAAAAATCTTTAATATAGCTAAGCCTTCTTTGAGTAGATGCAGCACAATGTTTTAATTATATACAACATACATTATTGAAAGACAGTAGATTGATGTGTTATGTCGCAATGCTTACTGTACTTGAACAAAACTAGAAACAGTGATTGATTTTAAATATTTATTACGCAAGTTGGAAAATATTTTTTAAAGATATTAATGCATGCACTTAATATTTACTTGATTGAAATAAAATAATATTTTATTCGGATATTTTTTAAATTACATAACGCTTCAGTAACATCAAATGAGAACATCAAAAATTTTCCATAAATATTTTGGAAGAAAGTAGCAATTTAAAAAGATAAAGAATGGCCCTTAAATTCATTTAAATTTCTCTTAAGCCCTTTAGAAAGATATTTAATAATTTTCTTCCTTTTTGCTTTTGAACACAATTGCGCAATTTTGTCTTGTGAAACTGATAAAATTACTGTTGACTGGGGTACTTAATGTTAGTGTGTTGGGGAAGTAAGCTATCATACATAATATATATATATATATATTTAAGCATAAAAACTAAATCTTCAAATTAAAAACTTGTCTTTTTCTAGCATGCGTTACTAATTAGACAATATTTTTCTTAAGGTATGCAAAAAAGACTTTCACGAGAATTTCTGAAAATAAATTTTTTAATTTTTTAATAAAACTTTTATGCATAAAAAATATAAAACATATATTTCATACATAACGCACAAAATCCTTTAAATACCTAACAGGCAACTATTGTAAAACTTTCGAATTGTTCCTGAATTTTTACCTCATATTTTCCGATACCATTATCGCAGTTGTAATCTATTTTGGGTATGATCATTGATAATATTAAAAAAATCTTCTATATATCGAAGAATGTTTCAATTTTTTTCATTCTATAATTAAGTAATCTAAAAATTATTTAGTATTTAGTAATAAAAATATAAAAATAAATAATAGTACATAAATTTTAATAGCTTCAGTTTTTTTATTGTTAATTTAAAATTGACCTTGTAATGAATTCTTATTGAATAAATACTTTTCAGGTAATTTCTTTTCAGCAGTCAATTTTAAAAATACGTTATAAATAATAATTCTAAAAAAATAATTTATTTTACCTAATTTTAGGGTAATTTCTGGAAAGTAACATCTGTATATTTTTAATAATTAAAAAGAATTTTTTTTTATTATGAAATAAATTAAAATTCCTATAGATAAAAATTACGTTACAATAATTTATTTCAATTTATGAAAAAATAAATCTTTCAATATTACATAGTGCTGAGGAGATATTTGAATACATTAATTTTGCATTTTAAGGTAATTTATTAGCAAATTACCATGCAATCTTTTTAGCTATAAATAAAAACTTCAAATTGCTTTGAAAATAAAAATATTATTCTAGAATTTTATTGTTTTCGCAGAAAAAATTTATCCAAAGTGCATACAAAAAAGCTTTTAATGTGTGTTTATTACTTACTTCTGTAAGCTCCATGTGATGCTTTGTGGTGCACGGGGATTTTATAATTGTTTTCAATAAAAAAAAATTACATTAAGAATATATAAATATTTAAAAATACGATTTTTTTAATAAACACAAGAATCGAAATGTTTTATTTTTATAAATGATTTTATATTTAATTAGGAATAACTTTGAATAATTCATTATTAGGAATTATGATAAATTTCTTAAATGTTAAGTCATTTTGTGAGAATGCTAAGTGACTTATGTGCAATACTTAAAATTTCCATGGCAAAATTACAAAAGTTTTAAATAAGATTCAACAAAATCATATATATATATTAAATTTTAATACTTTGGAGCAATAACAAATTATATTAATATTGCTTCGTTCAAAAGAAAACAAAAACATTCGAAAATATCGTTTACATAAAAGTTTTCTTTATCAAAAAATAAAGAATTCTCTTGAGAAGAATCTTAATATGTCCCCGAAAAAAAGTTTTATTCTTTTTGAAGAAATCCTTAATTAGAAATACTACGTTACTGCATCACAGTATATAAAAAGGTTTATTTGAAATTCATTTCTTTTTTTTCGCAATGTATTGTGAGCCAAGAAATTAAAAGAAATGGTTAAGATTATTTTGCAAAATACGCGAGTCAGCTCATGATTAAAATGCAGATCTGGTGCTCTTTTTAGATGAACCAAAAAAAATCACTTAATGGCATGCAAAAAAATAAACATTGACATTCAAGTATAATTGCATTATTTACTCAATAAGAAATAAACACTAGCCGGTGCATTTTTTGTAAATATGACTAAAAAGGGAAATTATATAAAAATGGAAATGGCTTTTCAAGAAAACAAATTTTTGGTTAATTATAATTCCCGGATACTTTCAATGTCCCAGGATACTTGTATTTAGTTTTTAGAAAGTTCGTTTCAGAAAAGAAAACTAATTTTGAAAGCAAAAGAATTTTTTTTTCTTTTAATCAAGCCCGATTCATACTAATTAGCATATAACTTATTATTTAAAAAAATGTAGTTTGTGTAATTTCTCTATTTAATTCATACTGCAGTATTCTGAAACTAATAATTATTATGAAACAAAAATGCTGATTTCTTCTATACGTGATGATACTATAAAAGTATTTTAACCCGGGAGTAGGTGTGCATTCGATACTAGCGTAAATGGTCACGCGGAGTGATTGAGTCACCCCAATTCTTCTTTTTTATATATAATTATTTCTTTTCTACACGAGAAAAATCGTGATTCTAGTAAGTACTTGAATTAAGAGAAAGTATACTTACCTTCTTTTAAGCACTTTTTAATTTTTCTTTGATAATTTGAGAAAAAAATATCACTCAAACTGAACCAAGTAGATTCAAATGTGCATAACTTTAATAAAGGACACAAATCAAAGTGACACTTTTCACTAACATTACAGGAATCTTAATTGCAGGCAAAACTGTCATATGTTGTTCAAGTTAAGAGTATTTTAGTTTTATTGTCCTTTTATGATCAACAAAAAACATGTAGAATTTATTCTTGCTTGTGTCTTTTTGGCAGGACGAAGTATGGCTTCATTTTTTTTCTTGATGGAGTTCTTTAGGTTACATTTGAAAATTTTCCTTTCACCTCATGGCGCTTCTTAAATTTACTTTCTCTATCATGATTAATATGCATTATTTCAGGAGGGGTTCTTCCCTTACTTCATCATTTTCAACTTCCCTCAATAGAGATAGCAGATACCATTTCTTTTTTTATATTCTGCTCATTTACATTTATTTATAAACCATAATAAGACGAACAACACAGCAATCAAAACCACTAAGTTATCCACAGAGGAAAAATGTTGCATGTTCACAGAACATATTTTGGAACAAAAGTGGTCACGTGGGGAACTCATTCGAAACAAGTACCTTTAGAATGTTAAAAAACCCGTTTGCTAGTCCCAAAAAAGGAGAAAATATATGACAAGTTCATTTTAGTTCTCATAAAGACTGTCATATAGGAGGATATGTCAAGTCCATTGATAACAAATAAACAGTTTTCCCGGAATTAACGATTTAGTGAGCTTGGGGTGACTGTGCCCCGCGCGCTCACCCCCGGGTTAAATCATATATTTGTGATCATTCTATCGAAATAAATAAAAAAAAGCAGGTTTGACTCCGTGATGCATAGTGCGGTTCATATACGTGAGTACCCTACTTGAATATTTATTTTTCTATTTGTATTACGTTTTGTTTATTTTAATAGAAAATTACCAAGAATGATACTGATATTCTTTGTTTAAATGAACTTAAAACACGTGCATTAATAGTTAATATGTCGATTTTCGTATGTCACCAAAAGCTCAATTTGTTACACGCAAAAAATATTCTTGAGAGAAATATAGTCATAATTTTCCTTACGAAATATTCCAATTCCTAATTATTTATTATTAACAATTTATTTCTTGATATTACCTTTAAGATTCGTAATAGAATTACGCGTATATATTTCTTACACAAAAAATAATACAACCCCAATATTACTTAATGTCTGTCTGTATATATTATTATACCTATTTTATGAAGCAAACCAATTCTAAGTGTTTTACACCCTTGTTTAACTATATAATCGTAATACCTTTTTAATTAATTGAAGTATTATTAGCCATTACAAGCCTTCAGAAGTTAGTAAAAATAGCCTGCACATGCAAACGAAACAGTTTATAAGTTAATTCAATAACAACAGACTAAATATAATTGTTAGCAGAAAATAGTTATCACGAAAAATATATTTACTTGAATGAAAAAAGAGTTACTCCTCAAGCGGCATAGAAATTACTTTAGAAAGGATTAAGATTGTTAAGTTCACATCATCAAAAATACTTATGGTTTTTGGGTGAGGGAAATATGTTTCTTTCGAAACTAAACCAAACATGAATTTTTTTTAAGTGTATGCTATATATAATTTTAGTTACATAATTTATAATTAAAAAATTAGTTTTTGCAAAAGAAATGATAAACAATTTTAAGTGAAGTAATTTTTTTCGATAATCCTAGTTTTTATCTTCTAGTTGAACGATATAGAGAACGTGTAAAAAAGAACAAATCTATGAAACATAAAAAACATATTCAAATCTTTAGAAGAGAAGTTTGATATAGTTTTGGCCCTTTTGACTGATTCCTTAATAGAATTATACTATAAATTTATTTTGCTGGGCATTCTTTAATAAAAGGAAACCAAAACTTTTTAGGAAACGCCCGCTGTATATCCACTATATCAAATCAAATAAAATACACTCAGATTTTTTTCTGTTGAAAAAATGCTTTTTATAACGGAAATGCTGTTGTGTTACAATATAAAACTATTCACCATTTTTTTTTCTTTTTGAGTTTTGACATTATCTTCATACTTAACGAATGTAGCAAATAAAAATAATATGAGATTCTATTATAAGACAATTACCACAGCCATATACAATAAAATCGACAAGAAGAACCTTCGTAGTCAATGTTTAGGTTATAAATAAAATGTGAAACGTATTTAAGTGGAATAGGCAATGTAAAGATTTGGAGTTCGAACAAATATTAAATTAACACAAGTTGCATCATGAGTTGAAGCTATTCTTTTACAGAAGTATGTAAAATAGTAAAATTTTCAACCCTTAGAGTAAAAAGGTAGAATTTGATCTCTTCATAAAGGAAAACAATATCAAGTAACATAACAGAAACAAGTTAGACCACTCAAATTTAAAATAAATAAACTTGACAAGCAAGAGCTTATACGAAATCTGAAAAAAATTTAATAAAAAAAAAAGCTTAATCTATTTAATAACTACCAAATTGAGTGGAAGGTCTTCTATAGCAAGAAATGTACTTGAAATATCAATCTCTTTGGGGCAGTTACCAAGAACGCCGTTAAGTACTGAGAGAAAATACAGTTCATTGCAGCAACTTGCATAAGTATAAAAAAAAAAAGAAGAAAAAGCAAGAATTTGAAAATCAACGTTTATTAAAAGAATTGGAATTGGTAAAACAATTAAATCCTATTTATAACCAAATAAAAATAAAAAAAAAACAACTATAAACAAAACCGAATCAACACTTGGAACAAAAATAATTTTGTGTTATATGTTATTTCTTCGGAAATGATATAATTGAAATTAAATTTCTTAATTATTTATTAAGCAGGAAAAGTCTAGAAGAAATAAAGCTATAAAACACACACAATTCTGTATTTTGAACTATATCTATACAGCTATGCATGATTTCTATCCCGATATTAAGCAAAAATATCACTAATTTTAAGAGCGAAGTAGAGATTGTATGCTCTGTATAAATCCTCCTGATAACAAATATCATAATTGATGTAACTAAATACTTAAATTAGCAGTTCAAAGTACTCATTATTATAATTTAAAATTATGCGGCCGAATTAATTGAAACTACGTTGAAACCGCGTTAGAGTGAAATTTAACGCACATTCTTTGCGAACTTAACTACATGAAAGTGCATACTTTCCCTTTCAGCAGTTTCTTCGTTGTAGTCGACAAAGCTCTGTGTAAAACCCTTCCAAGCGAAACATCAGATGTGTGCATTTGCAATTTGCATGTTGTGTCCACCCCTGCATAATGGCTTCTTCCAGAAATGATTAATTACATTCCACTCATATTTTATGGGTGCATACTACAGTCTTTGTAGGGTAGGGTTTGTTCGTCTGTCATAAAACGCTGTGGTCTCTGCTCATGACATTATTGATGCTTGGTAGAAGGAGGGTTATATAAAGGGTTTGAGAACCGTATGCTTCTTTTTTTTTAATTTCTGGGTTAGAAAGTATTTAGCTTAATATCTTTATATTTTTAGAACAATTCAGTAACACAGAAAAAGGGTGAAAAATGTATGTAGCAGTAGAGTAAGGAAAAATATTTTATTTGTAGGAATTTATGATTGGTAAGTTGACAGGTTCGTATGGTTTACAAATTCATGTTTATTTTTTAAAAAATTGATTTCTATTTCGAAACAAAAAATGCAAGAAACTACAAAATCTACAAATTCTGCAATAAAGCTATCAGAAAATAGAACTGTAATGTGTAATTTGTATTATTTTGAGAATACGTCTATATAAATGCTGGTTTTGTTATTTTTAAAGTGATTTAGCTGTTTATTGTAAATATTCAAAAGTAAATATATGATAAGAATTTTTATTCGTTAAAATTCTTATTTTATTTTTTTAAAACTATTACCAACAGGTTTTAGTGATGTGAAGGCTAATGAAATCTAATTTCAGAAGCGCATGACCTTCTTTTCTTTAATATACATGTACCTTCGTTTTAATTTCGTTACATTAATTTTTATGGGATGAATAAAATCACAGTCCTTGATTATACAACTGAAGATAAACTAACAAAATATTTTAATTAAAAAAAAATATCCAAGAATAATTTCCCATTTTACAATATTGGTTAAGCAACTAAAATTCAGATAAATTGACTCATTTAAAAGTGATAAAATTTCGTATTGGATGCTATTCCTTATGACTGATGTTTCTAAAAAAAGCGTTGTAGTAGTCAAGTGACAATGGTTATGAACTCTTAGCTATGATTGTTGAGCCATAACTTTAAACTTAGTGACCCTAAGGACTTGCCATATAGAAGGGTTAAAACAATCATGGCTCAAAGTCCTCCGTCGGCATTGGTAGTATTTCATCTTGCATTCCTTGCCTCCCTGTTTTTGATTTCCCTCTTAGGAGTGGTATTCTTTTGTATCTTATTTCTTTTTTAAGGATTTTTATATTTCATTCGTAAGACACCATCTGAGTGTGTGTGCATTTTAAGTATTTTTCTTATCAATCACAATCCAGCACCCGGTGAGGGGCCACTTTTGTAAAGTACTTTTATACTGTATTTATATATATATTCTTCTCTCTGTTCTGAAGAATTTTAGGGAGGGTCCCTCGTTAGAGGTAATTTTATATATGTATTTCGTTTAGTATATAAATAAATTCTATTCAGAGTTGAGGTTCGCAGCTCGAGGCCGTTTCTCTCGAGTAAGTAAGTTAGCATGTGGAAGTTTGGAGAAGGGACCCTAGTTCTGATGTCATCCCCATCACTTGACTGTGATTCAAAATTACTAATTTCGTCACCAATAACCACTGTGTTGCTTTTTACAGTGGGACGTGAATTAAAATCAAATAAAATCAATCAATTAAAAATTTACAAATCTGTTAGATTATTAAGTGTGGAACAATTACATATCTCAAAGCTTTAACCTTTATTTAACAATATGACTGAGCAAGTTAAAAAGGCTTATCAGATTCCAATTTTCATAACCATCTTACTTTGAAAAATATGCAATCAAAAATGATGATATTGCTAACGTTTCCTTTATGTTTGTCTGTTGTGTTTATTATAAAAGAATTAAATTTATGTATATATAGGTATCATTAAAAGAGTTATGTAATTTAAGGGCAACAGAAAATATTCAGTAGATTTTTGAAGAAGCAGAATTCGTTTTTTTTTTAATTTCTTCTTTTCCACATCATTCGGGATTAACAATGTTTTAGAGATAAATTCGAGGATAAATTCATAAGGAATAATTCAAAATTTAAGAGTAAAGAAAACTTTGAACTATAGAAGCAGAAAGAGTCTTAGACTTGAATTCTTCTCATAAGTGCATTTTTACTATTATTGCTTAAGGTTAAGTTATTCTAAATAAAAAAACAAATAGAAACTGATACTGATGCTATTCACTGTCATATTTAATCTATATGCAGAAAAAGTATATTGCTCGTACTTTTCAATAGGTGACCAGAGGAGCCATAACAATAAATGGACTCCGTCTTTGTACTCCAGTGCTGATCCACAATGCTTTGTGATGGTGATGATGATGACGATGAGCATAAAGACGATTATTACTCTTCTTTGGAAAGTGATGCACAAGAAATGGATCACTTACATTCCTTTCGTTCTTGTGACCATGGAATTTTGATGTTTTTATGCCTACAAAGGGAATGATACAAGAATCCAATTGGAATTGAAGGGAATTGAAGATAGACACTTATTGTGAGGAAAGGTGTTTATTTATTCATGCATACCAGTATTTACAGTGCATTGGTTACATTTTCATACTTTCAAAGGATTCTTTTTATTTTTGTTTACATCGTAAAGCTAAGATTTGCATAAAACTCTTAACAGGTTTAGGAATCATTTCTTCACAAATAAAAGGCAATGAAAGCTATGAGTCTCGTCCTTCATTTGTGATTATTTTTCACCTTAGGGAATGTAAAAAAACATTTCTATTTTTTTTTTCGAAACAAAGTCAATTTAGAAGTTCTAAGTATGTTGATTTCATGTTGTATTGACATTGATTTGTTGCTTATTCGTATTACTTAAGTTTGAGTCATTGATTTGTCCTTAAGAATGTAGAAAGCAGTAATTAATTCATGAAGTTCACTGTCCTTTGTGATACTTAATCGGCATTTAAGGGATAAATTGTAAAACATACAATTTATAAAAAGAAGCGTTAATTTTCGTATATAATTTTATATATGACAAGGCCATGGGTTCACTGGTAATTATTAAATTTGTTCTTAACTTAGTATTATTGAATTAATTATAAAATATATTACGCAGTACTGATATATTTATAAGTGTATTATATACCAGGGTAAATGTGTAATTTATTTTTTATTGTGTAAGAATATATTTTGTTTGTTATCTTTCAGTAAATTTGTAATTTTTTTAAATGATCTTTTGTTTTCGATTTTTCAATATGCTCACGCCCCCCTAGAGGGGCGCGCCCCACAGTTTGAGAAATGCTACCTTAGCATAAAATTGTCAACAATTTGTTCGATGTTGTCCACATTGTTATTCATTTCATCATAGGAATGCACGTCTAAATAACTGCGCACACTTTTCATGATGCTCCTCATTTCGGATGACGTGGGGAGAGGAGCTGCTCTATTCATTTAATTTTTGTTGCCGGAATCTACATAAATGATATTTTTTTAGCTTTGAATAAACTTCAAAATGCCCTTGTCTGCCGTAATTGGGGTTTTAAGTGCATTATAATCATCAACTGCATCTAATTCATCCGGTGATAAACCTACGTTGCTCGTATTTTCCGTATTTTGTTCCTTCCCAGAAGGGAAATCTTTTCCTGTGTTAAGAGATTTTCGTTTTGTGTTAAGAGAATAAGTGCATGAAAATACATAATAATTTGTCGGGACCGTTGTATTATTTCGTGTTAACCGATATTTCGTCATAAGCGTTTTCATGTTAAACGTATTTCACTGTAATTAATAAGCCGAATAACTCCATTTCCATCACCAATCGTACCGATGATCAATCATAGTAAAAACATTTTGTAAGTTGTCTTAGTTAGTTTTTTTTATTTGTGACAGATACTTATGAGGAAACGAAAAACATCATTCATCAACTGCACACAAGATTAATTTAATTTAATTTCTGTCAAAGTATCATAAACATTTAAGTTTAATAAATCCGTTTATTTGATTGATGTTGAGTATAAAAGTAATTTTGTATCGATGCAATAAACGGTCTGAGATAAAAAAAAAATAAGATTAATAGTTTAGAGTTTAATGTTTTAATACTCAATATTTGCTTTCATAACATTAAAAAAAGTTGTCTAAATTAAAATTATTTTAGTCATAACACAATTAATTAAATAGAGGGATTGCTAAAGATTAAATTCAATAATTTAATTCTTTTTAGACATTATATTTAATTTACAGCGTAAAACTGTAATTATTTGATAAAAATCAGTTCTGCTATTTGGATTATAAATCCAACAAAATATCTGCCAACGTAAGGTCTTGAATTAGAAATACTATAAATTCACATTGACAGATAATGAAAACCTTTCCTTGCCCGTTTGTATCCTTTAAATAATTTTACTTAGCAGAGTCAGGATTCCTTCCTATTCTAAATTTTTAAATAATTTAAGTGTTTTAATTAGTATTTTAGATATAAACTTTAACTTTAAAGTTAAATGCGTATTTAAGATTAATTATTAAAAGTGTCTTCCTAAATGTTATTAATGTAGATTAATTCTGACTATTTAATCTCCAAAGAAATATGTGGATGCCTATTTTACAAAGGAAAAAATATAATTAATGTAAAATTTTCTCACACAAAAAGGATTTGAACAGACTCTTAATTTTTAGCCTAGGAATTCGCTGCAAAGAAAAATAAATTAAATTAAAACGCTCCCAAAAGTATGTTTTTTGAAAAATAAATAATTAAATTTGAAATATTAAATTTTTTTTATCATTAACTTTTAATAAAATTTGTGAAAAGCATTTTGTATCCCCTTATTTTTGAAATATTTAAGAACTAATGGACATTAAAAAAACGGTAGGCACAGATTTTGTTTCCATGTGAAACGATTTTATTCATCTTTAACATTTATACATCAATATCATTCTAAATATCAAAGAAGCTAAATAAATCACCCCAAATCTATAAAATGTTTATTTAAATACTTTGTAATACACTCAGTCAGAAACCCGTTGACTCGTGGTTCATAACATGTTACCTAGCTTACATTTAAAATTTATAATTTCTATTATATATATTACAATCTTTTAAAACGTATTTTAAGAAAATATTATTAAAAAGCAACACGACATCTAATCATTTCTTTATTAATTAGACTTGCATTTCGCCGCTTTTTAGTTAATACAGTTTTCTTCCTAACGGTTGCGTATATTGCCAATTACCAGTGTCTTTTTTTTTCTTTAATAGATACCAAAGTAATCTGATAAAAAAACAGTATTTTTATTGTTTATTTAAAATTCCATTTTCTATTCTGAATTTTTTTTTATTGAAAACTGAATTTACAAACTGCGAAAGTAACTGGACATGGTGTTGCTTACGTTTTTGTTGAGTATTTGTTCCAAATAATGCTGGGACCACAACGTAACGTAATGGTCATGATCTCTAAATTTTTTTTGTCTCAAAATCCTTACATTGGAATGGTGTGAAAATTAGGAAAGTAAGGTGTCAGCACATGTGTTGTCCTCGTGACTTGACCACGTCTCAAAATTACGAGGTCCGTCGCGAATAACCCTCGCTTTGTTTCAGAGTCTGATGTTATATAATAAACACCCAAATAATGCAGTGAGGACTCTCATTTGTATATATCTTGTGCAACTAGGAAGAACCTTGTTTGATGCGAATCTTTGAAAGAAAGACATAATTTTAACCAAATGAAACTGTTTCAAGAATACCTTATGTGAGGTCCTTTTATACCTAATCCCGAGGTACAGCAACCTCTTAAAAGTTCCAAGAAATTTATTTCAACAGAAATCAATACCTTAGCAATTCATTTAACATATGATATAATAACCATGGATCCAACTGCAGATCGTTTACATCGTCCGAATGAATACATCTTCATAAATACTAATAACTAATGCATTATTCGGCAGAATTTCCTTTTTTTAAAGTTAGAATCCGAATCTGCAGTATTTCAGTATAACCCCGTTATTAAAATGTCTTAGATAGAAGGGCAATCCTTAGTTTAGTGCAATGTAAAATCATCATTTCTCATATTATAGTTAATATCTTTATCTCCAAGTAAGGTGTATCCCCTTTTATAATACTTGAATTCATTAGAAATGAGTGGAAATTTGAAATATTTTTCTATATAAACACACCTATATTACATTTTCAAAACTTCTTAAAATATTGTAAAAAGTACATTGTGAAAAGTCTAATTTTTATTATATATTTGTTTGCCACACACATATAACAGGAACTTCCTCGATAAATCATTTACAAATGTTCCAAAACTGTTAAAATATATTCTTCAGAAATTAAGCAAACATGTACTCAAAACGTCTTCCAATTCCGTGATACAATACTTTTTTAAATTGACACAAATATATGTTTGAGAACAAAATATACCAGAAAATTAGAAACAATCACAATTCATTAATAATTTATTACACTCCCTTTTACAGCAATAATTTAACAAATCCTGCTGAAATAATAAAATTGATTAATTCAGTGTTCAAAATACTTCCTTACTTATTCATTTAGAAGTATGTCTCATCGATTTATGAGTTTTATTTTCAAACACTGATAATGTACATTTGCTGATAGAATGCAAAAGAAAATACAAATGCGAATATTTTTAACCCTCTAAGCGGTCTGCACTTAAAGTCTTGCCATTCTGGAGATGCTTCAAAAATGCACCGCACATATTTTTTTGCTTTCAGGTGGGATTCTCAAAAGCGGTTGAGCCGTATTTTTAAGAATGCGGCTCGGCCGCTTTTGGGAATTTTGCTTGAAGGCAGAAAACGCATCTCTGGAATGGCGGAATTTTACGTTCAGACCGCTTGGAGTGTTAATAAACTTGAAAAATAAACAAGGAATAAAAGTAATTAAAACTAATTTCCTATAATACTTGTAAAATGAATTGTTAAAAATATAATTTCGTAGGTTCTTTACTTATTTGCTTATTTTCTTCAATTAAAATTTATTAAAAAACATCTCAATACGTTTTTCTTATCAGAAGCGAAATTTATTTTGAATATTTCTTGTATTTATATTTTTTTGTAGCAAAAATAATTTGTTCAACTTCCACAGTAACAGAAATTATTAAATAATTTGAAAAATAATATGTACAAAACTTTTTAAATCAACTTCTCTCTCTGTTTCTATAAAATGAACAGATTACTGGCATTATCCGAAACCCTTATTAAACCTTCCCATTGATAATAAATATTTCTTTAACATAAACCAAAATGCTGAAACCAAATCCTAATATATTAAGCTGCTTCAAGATTAAATAACTCTTAGCATTGTCAAAGAACTGATGATCCAGAAATGCCATATTGAACACACATTAAATCTCTAAATTATAATATATAAGAGATAGATGGCAGTGATAAAAGAGGTGGGGTGTTTACAAGTCAAAACTTTTGTGGATAGTTGAAGAAATCACATAATCGTAAGCATCGTTAAAACCAACAAATTATCCACGAGTATAACGTGAGACAGTTCTTGTGAGTAATTAAAAGCCCCATTTTCTCACGTCATTTCGAAAAATTTTCCCCTGAACATATGTTTTTGCTTTTGGCGATGCTTACCATGTATTGGCCTTCTTACAACACAAGGTGTCTTTAGTATTTATCAATGCTTTTAAGATAATAAATGTTACTTTCTGTAATGGAAAATTAATTTCGATGTCATGTCTGTTACAAGATAACTAATCGACACATTTACAATTAAAAACTCTTTAATTGACACTTAGTTAAAGATGTTAATGTGCATATGGAAAACTAGATTAATAATTGTTCTTTGTTTATAGTATGTTTCTTCATTAATTTCGTATTCTCTTGAAAACTCATTACTCCTTTTAGAGATTTATATACATCATTCAAAAGAAATATAGTTTACACTATTCTTTACAATTATTTTTGAATTTATATACTACAGCAACACAATTACATCATTCGCAATAACTTCTTAATAGCAATAAACTTTTTTTGAAAAGAAAATGAATTTTTCAATAGCAAAAATTAATAGTGTCAACAGTGTGGTTAGTGTTAGAATATATATTGTTCAAATATCCGTTGCGGCTGATTGCGGGTAAAAAATACTTTGGCACTTTCAACTATGTAATCACTGCATTGACGATACGAAATAAGTAATTGATCCCGTACGACAATACTCTTAGATTTGTTTATTGTATAACATTTGTTGATAAAAAACGTGTTGTGCGCAATCATTCCATCCAAATTTATACGACTAAAATCAGTTCATATTTTCATATATAATCTCATAAGTTTTGTAAATGATTAATAATCCTTAATTTTAGTATCATATTTCCAATACAAAAGCATATATCATTGAGAATAATAATTTTATTTTCTTTTTTTTTTTCGAAACATGTTGATGTCGTTTCTAAGCGGTAGAAAATGCTTCGGCTGTAATCATTCTAAAAAGAGAGCTTTCTTTCTAAAGGATACAGATTGTTGAGAAAAACGTTTCAACCATTCCTTCCAAATTTTTGTAGTACACCTCTGATTTCAGAATCAGTTTGTTTCGACTAATGTGTCCTGTGTTATTAATTAAAGTTTTTGTTGCCTTTTTTGTTTTGACCTTTGATGCATTAAATTATTCAACTATAAAAAAAGCAGCAAAATGATCATCAATTTAACCGCTTGAAGTTCACTGTTAAAAAGAATGATTTCATATAATTTTAATACAAACTTGTACATATATTCAAATAGTAACGTCACCATACCTATTTAACAAATATGCTAAGAATAACAAGATCTTTTCAACTCCTAGATTCATACTTTATTTCATCTTATTTGAAATGCCAATAAATGTTTTATAACGAAGTTTAATTAGACTTTAATTGTATAAATAAAAGAAAATTGATGTATTTTTTTCCAAAAAATATTATGTTGCTTCATAAAATAAAATAAAAAGTTCGGTAATCGTAAATAATTCTTCAAAGGAACTTTTTGTGCATTTAAATTTCCAAATCAGTTTAAAAATTTGAAAAATGCATGATTAGATTTTAAAAATTCTTCCATGCTCTAATAAAGGATTTTTTTTATGATATATAAAATTGTACTGGGAAAACGCAACATATTACATCATATCCTACCTTATTGTTATTTCCCAAAATATTTTAATAGAACATATTTTCCTTTCATTAAAATATATGCATTTATTGTCTTCATCTCTTTTATTCAATTACATTTATTAAATCAGGAATGAACATCTTCAAGCGAAACTATAATTAAATAATGAAGAGAGAAAAATCATTTTAATTGAAAATCTTTTATATTTTATTAGCAAAAAGTTTGACAAACTAAAGTGATGAAGAAAAGAATGTAAAACATTTTTTTTTATCATTTCCCTTAGTGCAGAATCTGCTTTTATAAGCGAATAAATGAGCACGGCCTCAGGATACAGTTACGACACTTTTACCAACTTCTCTGCTCAGATCCAGACCCTTATCTCAGCAATAAGATTTTTGCCTTGCAACGCGAGCAAATGCGTTTCGATCAAATAGGTTTTTATAGATAAGGATTCTTGTGTCCTAAAGATTCTTGGAAATTCAGCTATTTTGTCTAAGCGTGAGGGAATGGATATTATCTCTTGATTGGGCATTAGTATATATATCTTCCCTTTGACTTCCAGATCTGATTGGTGTCCATCGGATAAATAGAATATCTGAGCTGTTAGATTGAAAGCATTGGCGTTACCAAATTGAAGGAAGATTTTTATGAGATTTTTTATTATTAGTATTTTATGAATATATAAAAATTTCTGGGAAAAGGAGGGCTGGGGATATTACTATAATTTTGAAATGTATTTCCACATTGGGGAAAACAGTTTTTCATTAAATGGTATAAAAACGTTAAATATGTTTAAAAAAACAAATTAATTCAATGCTTAAATTTCTTTGGAAAATAATTAGTTATTATTTGTTCATATAAATTTGATAGTTTTGTTAAATTCTTTTACAATAATTTGAAAAAAAAAACCAATTAAATCGATATTTCTGTTAAGATCTTCGTAATCTTAGAAATTTAGCTTCTTTAATCTATATATGGTTTAGTGTTTTAAATCTAATATACCATTTATCAGTTCAAAACAAATTTAGAAAATCAAATTAATTTTACTGTGCATTATTTTGACTCATATTTTTTGTAATAATATCATATATTTGCAGTTATATCAATATTTGTAATAGAAGTTCTTCGGCAATAGTCTGCATAATTTGCATTATAAAAGGCAAGAAAATTTTTAATGAATTATCAAACCACCTTTATGTCATATTTAGTAAATTATATCCTAAAGTACTTTTCACAAAAGATTAAGCCCAAAAAATATTCCTATCGTCGAACTTTACAGGGAGTTAACACAGTATCGTGCCTGATAAATTGACTCTTTGAACATTCGAGAAGTTCCTCCAATATATTTGGTGGCCAATATAAAGGGCGAATTGAAAAGACGCTTTTGATTCTGAATAAACGAAACTATCATCATCATATTTTTTGAAATCCCTGAACACGTCTAGTATAAATGTCATCTAAAAGTAGACTTTTTATGCAAGAAATTTAATGAATATATATTTATTTTGTTGGATAGTATCTTGTGTTTGGACCATTTTTAAAACTAAAAATTACAAGTATCAGAATTTTCACAATAAAAAAATAAATGCTGTCCATTTTGAATCCTTCGGTATAAAAATGAGAAATTCCTTGGTGAATAAAAACTAACAAACTTGAATTAAAATTTAATCCAAAATTACAAAACAGAATACAGATAATAGCAGCATATGAACAATGAAGCATTTCACTAATTCATAGACCTAAACAAACTTAAGACTACTTCATACTTGACAATAAAACTCATCATTTTTCAGTAAAAAAATATTTTTGTATTGATATCAGGAATTTCAGTATTTTAATAATTTAAAAAGGCACATAAGAGTTTTCAAAATTAAAGCTTAGTGGAAATGCATTCAATATATATTCCAAGAAAAATCTACAAATATTTTTTTTAGAATTTATTTGTTTGTTTCATTCTTTGCTGACCTTCAAATTTTAAGGACACCCACATTCAGAAATATGTGCATGAAATTGATGTTCAAAAATGTATGAAATAATAATAGAAAGACGTAACAAAAAGTATAAGCACAGCATAATATAAATACGTAGAACCTGTTTTTGTACTGTCTTTTTGTGTGATTTTTTTATGTGCTATCATTTTTTTATGCGGTGTATAAAATTCAATGGCTTTGGGGCCACTGTAATGTTTCATATCTATTTTTCAGTGGCGTAAAGGAGAATATTGGAAACCCCAGCCCCTGAAAGTTAAGTTTCACCTTTAATATTTTATAAATTGGGTAAATACGTATTTAGCGTTAGTCAAGCCTTGGACCCCTAGAGTCCTGCCCCCTCGTGGCAGGACTCAATGACTTTGACTCCACTGTAATGTTTTCAATCTATTTACTAGTGGCGTAACGGAGAATGTTAGGACCCCTCTCCCCCCTGAAAGTCAGGTTTTGCCTTTAATATTTTATAAATTGGGTAAATACGTATTTAGTGTAAGTCAGGCCTTGAGCCCCTAGAGTCCTGCCCCCCCCCCCCAGTGATGTGGGGGTGTACCTTACGCCACTGAAATGTAGAGTCTTTAAGACGCTCTGTTCATTTGTGATAAACAGTCTCCCGACAATGCGCATTTAGTAGCTTTCTCTCAACGCTCCAGCAGCCCGCGCTTGATTGAAGACGAAACTTTCAATGACATTATCAATAATTTGATAGATTATGAAGACGGACAAGAAGAACCGGATTCTTTAAGAGCGGATAAAAATATGCAGGGATCCATCTTTCCAACAAATTGGAAAATTTCTTAAAATAGATACCAATTAAGAAAGGCGTATAAAATTCCAAAAAGGGCTTCAATCATGTATATCTGGATATCGTGACTTTTACAAGCAACTGACCACCCGAGCTTCATCACAAAGACTTATCTCTTACTTTATGTTGCAAAAAAATAAATCAGTTGAAATTGTACCTTCAAGTGACGAAAGTGATTTTGAACTTATTCATTATAAGGCTTTAGATTACGATGAGTAGCAATGAATTAGGTATGTGCATCTTGAAAACTTATCCATGTATACGATGAAATATGTTTTTAAAATGTTTCCATGTGTAATATTTAATTATTTATTTGGTTATGGAAGTACTCTTACATAAATTTCGTAAGTAACTGGTATATTTTATAAATGCGGTTTTTTTATGTGTTCCCTATCCACTGCATAAAAAAATATTCTGTAGTATTTCCACGAGTTAGTTTGTTTTATGTAAGAATTTATGAAATTTTTGAATATTTTTTTTTGTGCGTTTATTTTTATGCGGTTTCTATCTACCGCACAAAAACAGGTTCAACTGTACACAAGTAAATTATATTTTCCAAATACAAAGCAAAAAGGAAAAAAAAAACTCTGATACGCAGAAACTTTCCACATTCACATCATAACTTAGTAAATATTGATCAATTTTGGAATTTCTAGAGACGCATAGGAAAAATACTACTCTTTGAAAATTTTTCTAAATACTTTCTAACATCATATTTTTCATCAAAGAAAAAGGTAAAAGTACAATAATTCTAAACTCTAGATTTCAAGTTTGTGTTGTATGCACCATTCCGTGAGAAAGAAGCATAAAAATAAATGTGATTATATGTTTTTTATTGTGTTTTTTCTGTTAAATTTTCTTATTTTTCAAAAGAAAGTTTAAATAACATGTTTGCTGCATATAGTTTACATAAGCAGTCTGAGCATTCTCAAATATTTTGTTAGTTTTATGTTTTTTAAAATGGAATTAAGTCCTATTTAAGTACTATTGAAAATAAATATAAATGCAAAAATATCTAGTTTTGATGCTTAAAGTTATATGTTTGGTAAATTTGATTATAATATTTGTATTTCTAGTTCAATTTAAAATATCTAAAAGTCTTCTAGTAATTTCTCTTTTTATCTTATTCCAATAAAAAAAAAGATTCAGATTATAAATAAACAAAGGCATTTCCTCTTTTTTTGTAAGATTGCTTTAAAGTAATATTTTATCCACTAAAATACTTAAAGACATATTTTAACTAATGTCTAAAATTTCAGTTAAAGTCTCTTTAAATACTATTTCTAAGGAATTAATTATGGATTACGTGAAGCATTTATTTTTTACTGTACGAATACTGTTGCATTAAACTATTTATTAATTTTTCCCCCCTCAGGGGAAAAAAACTCAAATTAATTTAGTCAAAATCTTTGTATCATACAGTATGCCCTTTTAAGTGTTTTTGAAATAAAAAATAATAAAAATGTGTATTGAATTTAAAACTAATTTTTGAATTTGTATAGTAAAGTTCCTCTAAAAGGGGGAAATTACGATATTCTTTAAAAGTAAAGTGTTACGAACTTATTGTTCATCAAACTCATTTTTTTGTAGTAAAACAATTTAAATGATTTATTTGTTGTAACAAGCTTTTTCACACGATTGCAAGAAATTTCTGCATTTTTTAGATTCTTTATTAGCTTTTTGTAAGGAAAGAAAGAAAAAAAATAAGAAAGAAAAAGAAAAAAATAGTAGCACAATACTGTTTATTAGAAATTGTAGTACTTTTATCGGTTCCACCGGCGCAAATCTCGCCAAATTGGTGTTATTGGCAACATCACACAATATACATATAAAAAATAACAATAAATATTAGTTCTGATTGTATCGGGGAAAAGATGATACTGATAAAAAAACGTTGACTAGTTGTTTACCCCAACAGGAATATTTCATTTGGTGTCGGATTTATCATTTTTGGTGACTTTTTCGCCTGTGCCGGCGAAACGGAATAGTACCGAAATTTTTAAAAAGTGTTTAATATGTTTGGTATTTTGACGGAATTCATTATTAAACTGCAAAGAATCAAATTTATAAAATATGTTATTCTGTTTGAATAGTTAAAGTAAAAATTTTGTTTATAAAAATTACAATTAAATTATATAAAAAGGATATTAAAGAGATTAAGAGTATGCCTTAGAAACATCTATTTTAATCCTAGCTAAGATTACTGACAAACTCTTAGTAACATTTAGTAATATATTCTTTTTAAAATTAAAAATATATGTCAATGTGATGCAGAAAAAATTGAGATATTGTGGGGAAAAATGAATTTTTTCGTCTTGAGATGATTGCTTTTATTAATGAAATCAGGTACAAAAAATTCTTCAGAGTAATTGTAAATTGAATTAGAAATTCGTCGAATGATTGATTTGAATACACATAAAAGTTTCCATGGCTAGTTAAAAAACTCAGCTCAGATACAAAAATTCAAGGTTACTACTGCCGCAAGAATAAAACTAATCTTAGTTGGAAAAAGTTGAATTTCATAAATTGATAGATGATGACCAAATTAAGGAAAATTACTAGCTACTAAAAGGACATAATAAACCATCTTAAACTTAAAATTTTTAAACAAAGTTAAGGCATTTTATGACTAAATGTACTTTATTTTTTAAAATAATTTACATAATATGACTGTTATTCAGAATATTTACTTTAACGAAACTATTTATTTTTATAATACAGTAATGCTTATTTATGGTTTGTACTAAAACAAAGGGAAAATTTAGTAGGGAATAAACACAATAATTTATAAGCCAAATGGAAGCATTAAATATATTGATGTAACTCACCACCAGGTGAGATACCACATGAAAAAATTAATGTCATTTTTTAGAGCATCACGTAATTTAAGCTACCCGTGAATTTTAAAACCTTACCATTAAAGTAAGCTGCAGCAAAGGTTGAAGGTGACCGTAAAGTTAACTCTAAAATTTCTTTGGTAGAAAGCATGACGCCGTAAAAAAATTTACGACTTCTCTTAGGAAAAGGAAAAAGATTTTCGTATTCAAACTTTATGAGTATTATTTAATTTTACTCTCGAAAAGTACATTTCAGTTTCTGGTTATTACTTCTTGAAAATGTTAACATTTCAGCAGCATATGCTGTGTAATGTGACCAGGCTTAAAACTTTTGGCGAAGACGTCTTATAAAATAGTAAGTATTTTACACGTTACAGCGCATAAACAGCTTACAATGCTAATAAACAGAAAAGGCACAGGAAGAAGGAAAGCAATTTCTTCAGTAATAGCTGTATGTGGGATAGAATGCTTAAAAAATTCAATAAATAAAGAAAAATTTTGGGATGATTTAAAAATGCTTTACATAGATATATGTCGTAATTTATTTATTTATTGGTGTTTTTACAGCACCCTTAGTTTTGTAGTCATATAATTATGCTTTCTATTTTCACACACACACACACACACACAAAAGAGAGTACAATTTGAATGAGAAATGTTCAAATATTCAACATTTGATGTTATCCGAACATGTAAGACTACTATTACCAATTAATTATTAAATATGCAACATGTTATAAATAATTTTATTGTCTTGAAATGTGAAATTGTTGTAAAGAGAATTTTATACATCTGCAGCTCAAGAATGGATACTGTCACTCTAAGATAACATGAAGCCTATAATTTAACATGAGAGAAGATAGCATTTGTGCAGTTATTAAAGCTCATAAAATTCTCAAAATAGTGCTTATCCCGGACAGATATTTGGGAGATTGCATATATACCACAAATCAAAGATATTCTGCTTTGAAAAAGTTGTTTCGTTTGTATAAAGCATAGTCTCTTTTTGAATGTTTACTATGTATGATTAATCATGAATTTAAAAGTTCCCAATATGGCAGGCCAGACCACAAATGATTAAAAGTATTTAATATCTTTTACATAACACACTGAAATATATATAACTTTTCCTACTTTAAGGTATCCGCCTACGTTCGGAACCGTGATTTTAAAAAAGCGCATAAATGGATAATTTCCATGATATTTAGTGTCATTCAGATTAGAATTCATGCATAAAATTGTTTTAAGGACATTTTTTGACAAAAAAAATTATTTAAATACACTATTTTGGCAAAAAATTAACTTAGAATAATCTCTTTTCAAAATTTTCTCCTTTTGTGAAACATGATTCTATTATAATTATATTTTGCCTATATATAGGGCATACCTCTCTACAGAGGCTCAACTAGAATTTTTAAAAAATTCATATTATTTTCAGAGTTACTACCAATTGAAATAATTATTGGCGTTTTATTCTTAAAATTGTTTCCCTCTGTTGTCGTAAAACACGGATACACCCACTTCTAAGTTATATATTTCAAAAATTGTAGTTGAGCCTCTGTAGAGAGGTCTGAGCTATATACACAGGAAACATATTACTATATAATAGAAGCATCTTTTACAAAAGGAGAACATTTTGAAAAACGATTATTCTAAGTTAATTTTTTGCCAAAATATTGTATTTAAATAATTCTTTTTTGTCAAAATGTTCTTAAAACAATTTTATGCATGTATTCAAATCTAAGTGACACTAAATATCATGGAACTTATCCATTTATGTGCTTTTGCAAATTTGCGGTTCCGAACGTAGTCGGATACCTTAACCCTTTATCTACAGCATTATGATTTACTACAATTTTTTTAAACAATATTTTTTTTAATCACTACATTGAAAATTAAGGGATATACATAAATAAAATAATCAATTTTAGGAAATTTAATCCGTTAGATCTAATTAATTAAATTGGTACTTTATTAAAAAATTATTATTATTGGTACTTTTTAAATTGGTAAATTATCAACTTTTTTTTCTTTCTGGATGCTTGGTTTTTTTTCTACTTAAAAAGGCAAAGATGAAAAAAATTGAATTTCAGTTAAATATTCATTCAGAAACGTTAGCTCTGCTTTAATGAAAAAACTTATTTCTACATAGTATTTAAAATTATATAATTTATGTAGTTCTAGCTACAAAATTTCATCAATATTAAAATTAATTTTATTTCTCAGATTTGAAAAAAAATATGCTTTGATCATAAACCAATCGTTTAAATGCAGAAAAACAAAATGAAAAGACTAATGCTCTATCCATGCAATCAATCATTGTAATAAAGTTTATCATTACTAACATTATAAAATTATATGGATTATCACTTATAACCAATTTAATTTTACCGATCAAAAGAAATATAGTATATAATAAAATTAAAATCTGCTTTAGTCCTAAATATCTTTAATAAGTAATAATAAGAAAAGGGAATAAGGCTTAAATAAATAGAAAAATCCAAGCAAAAATTAGTAGGAAAATTAAAATGATGACTATAAAAATAAAAGGGGCTTATATTTTTTTCTTCTTTTACGCAAACATAAAAATATATAAAAATAAATTATAAATATTTTTAACTTTAAAAAAAATAAGTTTACAGTGTGAGATTTTTTTTAAAGAAAGGGAGATTGAAACAGATATAAAGGCAAGTTCTTTAAGAGGTTCACATGATAATCATTATCATTAAATGGACTATTTGCTTAGAATTACTCCAGCTTGTACAATTTAAACAATACCATTTATCGTCTAGAACAGTTGTTTAAGGAACATATTAATTCATGTAAAAGCATCTACCATGGCAGCTAAATCACCATGAAGGCCTAAAGCATTCCTCTCTTCATATAATTTACATAAATAATGTCGTATCTAGTGTTGAATATAATCGTGCAATTTGGAAGAATGTTAGAATTGCGTGCACGTTATTCGTTCTCTTTCCAAGTTTTATCTCTTTCCTTGCTAGAACAGTTTAATATTTAGATATCTTAAAGAACGTAGGCAAGTGCAAAAGAATGCATCGATATTTATAAATATTTTCTGGAAGAGTTTTTATATTAGTAGATCTAATTATTCATTATCTCAAAAGTTTTAATGAACCATTTGTATAACACGACATAAGTACTGGTGAATTAATAAAATTGATAATAAATTAAATTGACGATAAAATTATAAAAATGTTAATTGATTAAATATAATAAAACTTAAGCAAAAAACAAACTTAAACTTTTTTGTTGAATGAAAATTTTTATAAAAAGGACAAAAATCATAATGTATATATATGTTTGTGTTTGTGTGTGCATCATTTAAATGCATCGATTAATAATAAAAACTAAATAAACTGGTAAAAGTGAATAACTTAAGAGAACTTTCACATAAATCGTAAGCCAAAGGATAGTACTAAAAAAGCTCTTTTTATCCAAAATAGACGATTTGTTAAAAATTTAATAATATTTCAATTATTGTTTTTTTAAATGCAATAATAATGTATTGGTACAATTTGGACCTTTTTTTTGTAGTTATAAGTTCTGCATGTAATGATGTTGTTTTGATGGGATGAGAAATGTAAAATTGTCTAAAAATAACAGCAATCACTATAGTAAAAATATTTTTAAGATTACCAAACATAATTGTAAGTAAGATTTTAATGTATGTAACATCTCATATAATAAAATCTTCGGAGTTTTTGTTTCAATTTATTATAATTATTTAATTGCATAATTCTCCTAGAGACGTGGATATAATAGAATATTTAAGTTTTAGTTTAATTGTAAAAAAACAACCACTGACAATAAAGCTCGGTGAATAGTCCTGTAACATTAACGTAGTTGAAATATTAACGAAAGTTATTCTACTGTCCTTCGAAATAGTCACCTTCTATAACTATGCACCCCTAAGATCTAATATACATGTCCTGGAAACTTTGCAAGAAATCTTCTTTAGGGAGCCTCGTCACGTTTCGTTGGATTTCATGAACATCATCAAATCTCTTTCCTTTCAAAGCGATCTTGACTCGTGGGATTAGGAAGAAGTCTGGAGGAATGAGATCTAGCGAGTATAATGGATGTTCAATTTGCACCATCCCCTGTTTTGTCAGGAACTGTTTGACGATATTGGCCGTGTGAAGGTGAGCATTGTCGTGAAAAAAAACCCCATGAACTTTGTTATGCTCGTACTGGGGTCGTGCCCTACATATTACCTCTAAATACTGGGACACGATTTGTTAATCTGCAGAGTTCATCAGCTATCATGAGCACAGATGATTAACGTAACTTCGTGATTAATTTCCTAATGTTTTCGTCACTGACGGAGGTCACCTGTCTTCCGCTACGGGTTTTGTCAAAAACACTTTCTCGGCCTTCTAGAAAACTGGCGATCCACTCGTACACACACTTCATGGGATGTGCTTGATCTGTATGCTCACGTACCAGCACCATATAAATTTCTTTCGGTGTCTTACCAAGCTCATAACTTTCGTTCCTTCATTTTTTGTTTTGTATTCAGGTAAGAGCCACGGCACTGAAGAAGCACTTTGTAAAACAAGTCTTAAATGGAACATAAACAGCGCACAACTAAACAACGGTGGGGGGCAGATGATCAAAACCTGACGCTACGCTTGTGCAGCGTTTCATTTCACCAGTGTTACCAGATAGGCCGTTATGACTTCATTCATTCACCTAACTTTATTGTCAAAGGTTGTATAAATAATTTGCTTACGTATTACTGTGTCTATTACTTTGTCGTGTATTGTCTTGCTATTTTCTCGCTTAATATTTTACTTTCAGTTACATCATTTAAAGCGTGTGTGTGTGTGTGTGTGCGTAAGAAAAAAGATCGTTAAACATTTTCCTTGATTTATATTTTTAGTTTATCTGTATTCTTATTTTTAGTATAGTTTTATCTAGAATTTGGTAGACTATCTAGTAAGTATTATGGAAATTCCTGGTGTGTGTGTAATATTTTATTATTTCATAAAAGTAATAAGAAGTGGGAGAAACAGATAGAGCTCACAATGCTCCTACAAAACAATTCGATTTCCATTTTTTCCTGAATGGAGCTATATTTGGGAGAAATTGTCCTTTATTTTGAAATGGTTGACCATCCCTTCTTTAAAACTTTTGCTGTATTGTAAATGTTCCGTATAAAACAAATGCCTGAGTTTAGGTTTCTTCATTTTCCAAAAACTCTAAGGATTTGAAGTAACACCAGCATATATATATATAACATGATTGGGAACAATGAAATTGGGCTACATCCATACTACTCACCAAACATAATCCATCAAATTTCCAATCCTTACAAAGATATCTTTTACTAAAAGAGCACATATTTTATAAATATTGTATTAATGACTGTACTTCACATTGACAACAATAAAAAAAGTATTCATGATATCTTTGAAGAAAAAGTATTTATGAAATCTTTGAAGAAAAAGTATCCATGGTTTTGTTATTCTTTCCCTTTTAAATAATTTTCTGTGTGGAGTATTTAGTGAAAGTACAGCATGCATGGTTTGTAATAAATAGGCTTCGCAGTGCGTTTTGTTTTAAATTCAATATAAAAGTTTACGAAACAACTTTTTAGTTTTATATTTAGTTTCAGTAGCTATTGGAGGACTATTTAAGCACATGGACTTCGATTACATTTTTAATTATTAACAGGACATTTTTCACAGAACAAACTGATGTGGCATCACTTTCTGAATAAATTATAGAATGTAGGAACACTAGTTTCTTCAAAATCTATATTTTAATCATAAAGTTTTTTAATAACTAAAAGTGAAGGTGTTTAACGTCATTTTTAATTCATCTCTTAAAGACCTAAACCGCACGATCTTGCGGGTTAAATATTTTTATACGTTTTTGCTTCCGGAATAGTTGTATGTGAGAAAACCCCGAAACGAACGATTGAGTGGGTTTGCACACAAGTATAAAGCATCACTTTTTATCAACAGACGGTAATTGTAGTTCATGTTTTACTTTCAGCTGGAAAATGTAGCTTTGATTTTAAATACAACGAAAAAACACGTCTTATTTTTAACTGTTGTAAAAATATTTTTATCAATACATTTTTAATTTCTTAGGTACACATTTTTATCTGGTTTCTTAATAATTGTAAAATAGTAAAAATATTAATTATTTTCTATTAATGTTGCTTGTAGGACTCGGGATTTCGTTACCCGTGCAATCGTGTGACTTGGGAATTACTTGAGTCACTGCAGCTGTAAAGGTAAATGCTTGCCATGTGAGTTTTCTTTTCTGCTTCAATAATGTTTATAGAAGCTTAAATAAAGACTAAACGTATTTTTATATAATTAATACCATACTTACTTGGGTGTTGCCAGTTTTTTTTTTCTTTCTCTCACTTTTTTTTTCTTGCAATTAATTCTCTTTTTCATACATTTGTTGAGGGGTATTGCATTTTCATCTTTTCCACAGGTATCAGTATCCATATCTCTTCCTCCTTCCACAAAAAAATCTGAGTTTTCCGGTGGAAATTGGTAAGGTGTGGTTTAATTATTTCGATTTTTTTAAATAATAAAATTTTCTGATACATTTTATTATTTTTCATGGAATACTGTGCTAACGTTCAGCCAAAATCTTCTTCAATTTCCTAAAAGGAAAAGAATTCTCACACAAGAAGAGATTTTGCAATAGGTGAATAAGTCAGATTCTGTGGTTAGTCATATCTCGCATGATGACTATGCTGCGAACAAAACATATGAAACATGTATACTGGAAAAAGAATCAAGTTCAGATGAGAGTGATGAAGAAAAACATAGAAATGTTTGCATTGGAAAGACGGAATTACGTGGCTGCTAGAATTAGTCTTTCTCTTAAATGGATATTAATTAACTGGTCTGAAGGGTATTTATTCTCTCCATTTAAGGAGCCTCGGATGAGCCCCCCATATCGTTATATTTCAAAGATTCCATCTCTATAGATACAGGTCTAACTAATAAAAGTGAGTTAAGAAGAAATATTAAATGTCAATCGTATTATCACCTTTTAAACGTATTGCTATAATGTTAATTTGTAGCATCACTTCTAAACATATTGCTCTATCAAAATAAAAAAATCTTTAGAAGTTAGAACATAAATTTATCATTTTTTTAAAAGTATTGCTATAATGTGAATTCGTATCATGAATTCTAAACGTATTGCTTTATAAAAATAAAAAATATTTAGCAGCTGGAACATATAATATTATTATTCACGTGCCCGGGTCTTTTTTTTATTTCCATTTTCAGAAAAACTACTCACCCACCCTACCCTTTTTCACATAAAGAACACTTTTTTTGTTTTATTTGTACTAACCACAAGCCTATTTGCTGTTTCAGGGTTGCACCTTAATCTTTTAGTAGCTAAATTTGGAATTAGCCGCCAAATACACAAATGGCATATGGAATTAGTCCCTAAATCTGAAAATGGTTTATGCAATTAGTCGCCAAATCTGAAAACGATATAATGACTTAGTCACCGAATCTTGAAATCCTTTTTTTTGTTGAGGATCCTGATCAGGACAATGAAAACAAAATTATGAAATTATTGTTTTGCCATCGGACCTTGATAAGTGTGCAAAATATCGAATTAATCTGACCTTTTAAAGTGGTTAAAAATTGATTTCAAAGATTCCATTACATGCAAGTGAAACTTGTAAAAGCGTGTTAAAAATGTATAACTCGTAAAGTTTCATAGGTGACCGTTTTTAAAGAAAAAGCCCAACCCGCATGATCATGTATTTGTCGTCTACGTTCCAAGGGTGTTCTAAATTTTTTTTATTATTTTTTCCAGTGTCATTGAGGTCAATATAGTGTTAATAACCAGAAAAATTTAATATTTAAAGATAAAAATATTTCTAGTAGTAAAAATATATAATGTACTATAGTATTATCAAGAATAATACATTAGTTCCTAACAAGAAAAATATGGGTCTAATCCCCCTTTTTTTGACGTAATTCATGACTTTATACTTATAGATTTAATTATCATTCAATTTATAGAAGAGGTATTTTCTTAAACGCTATCATAACATTAAAATTTCAAATATTCAAGTTCGCATGATCAAATATTAGGCAACTTAAATAGAAATTTTTTTATGGTGATAAGTGCTTTTTAACCAAAACTTAAAAAAACATGTTTAAAATTAGAAAGAAATGCGTTATAACCACACTTTTTTTTATTAATGGTTATAATACATTCCTTGTATATCTTCTGTTATCTTTGTGCTTCTATGACTTCTACTTTACCCCACTTTGTTTTTATTTAAGTTTTTTAGTGTATTTAATTTATTTTAAAAAGTCAAAGTTTTTTTAATGGAAGTAAAACATGTTTATATTCCTTCATTTTACTTCCATTACAATGTCTTTAGTATCGTTAAAAGTGAATTTGCATTTTCTAGAGAGAGAGAGAGAGTACTTTTTAATCACTCATTCTTAATTTTCTTTAATAAAAAAAGAAGAATCCCGAATTGACTAATAAATCACTGTTGATAGGTAATTCTTAAGCCCAAAAGTAATTAAGAATTAATTAATATGAGTAAAACAATGATTTTTCATGATAAATTACTGTTCAAGTAATTATTTACATTGATAGATAATTTTAAAGGCCTATACTTTTGCTTAGTTTGTGATATAGTTATTTTTTTAATGTATCACCATACAATCAATACAGCTGTAAATTTATTTAACGATTAGTTTGTTTTTAATTATTTCTTTCTCGGAGAGCATTAAGAAGAATATTTAAAGAAAAAAATATTTTAAATAAAGACAATCTTATTTGCAATTTATAATTATTTTCTTTTTATTATTAAAATCTCATTTTTATCAGATTTAAATGAGATTCTCTTTAAACCTGATCAATTTTTCTTTTAGATCAGATGTTTGTTTCCAAAGCATAAGTTACTAAACGAAACTGCATTAATTAGATGAATTATATTTAAAATAAAATTTTTAAATTAGTATAGATAGCGCTGAAATGTAAAAAGCTTACTTTATATACCACTATACAATCAATAAGAGCAGTTAATATTAAATCATTCACCAACTTTACATCCTTAAAGGAACAGAGCAAAATAAATGATTTAATAACAGGTTATGAATTCTGAGAAACAGTTTTATACTTGCATTTATTACATATATATACTTTCCCACACATTATTTATGCATGATCTTTAATGTGTGATGGCATGTGATGCGATGAACACATGTTACATTGTGCAATTTAAGATGCTCTATTTGAAAATTTAGAGACAAAACTAAATAAGACGTATGCCTCATGTTAGATTTTAAATAAGAGAAATTCACTTTATTTCGATCTAAATCAAATTGAGGAGCATTTGATTATGACGCCGAAAAGTTTCACTTCTATTATGTATATGTTACGGCCAAAGCCGGAAATTGGCCAATTCGCGTTTGGGCAAATGTTGCTGTAAATTTACCGGATAATGTCCGATCTTTTCTTGATTTCTCGCTTTGGACGGCCAATTTGAGAAGGGGTTTGGGATGATCGGCAAAAGTAGGAAGAAAAAATTCAGGAGCAGATTGTTTTAAACACTGTTAAAAATGATTACTGTGTACAGGTTTTTTTTAAGTACAATTGTTTCAGAAACGAGTTAACCATTCATAAGTGACACCATTGAGTTAAAAATAAGCTTGCAATATATAAAAACATGATCTCGTGTAATTATGTTCTCATATTAAAGCCATAATAGAAATTATTCAATGAACGTATATACTGTAACAACGTGATAGTGTGAAGAAGATTAGATTTGCGTCCTTCAAAATGACGAATTATATCTTGAGTAAATACGTTGCGTTTCGCGTTTGAATATAAAGTTCCCTTAAAAAAAGTTCGTATTTTAAGAATCGATATTTCGGAAGAGAATGTAATCTGTAAAATTAAGCATTAGGTCTATGGAAAGAAAATGACTGAGGATCACCCTTAGAACATTTCTTGGAATACACCGCTCTTATACGAGTAGGCCTAGTTGGCAGCGCATTGGGCTGCAGATCGAATGGTCTGTGTTCGACCATGGGTCCAACTATGGGCTCTGGGTCCAGCCATATCAGTCGGGCTTTGGCCTAGAATTCCTGGCCACTTCGCAAATTGGTCATCCAAAGTAGAATATACAATATTATTTGCAAGTACTTCGGACTTTGGCCAAAACTGGAATAGACCAGCCATTTCACAAACTGGCTGAACTTCCGGCTTTGGCCGTAACTTACATAATTAACTTGATTAACTATAATTATGCTGATTTTGAGACAGAGTTAAGTGTAATAAACTTATACCGTACACCATGCTTTCTCTAAAGGTGTTTAAAATTTTAACACAGAACTCAACATATTTATGTTTCCTAATTCGTACAATATTGCCATGTTTCGTAAATAATTCAACGAACGAGTGGTTCAGTTCGTTAAACCGCCTCTAGTGGAACTGTTGGTCTCAGGTTCAAAGCCTACCGATTGCTACTCGCCAGTTTTTTAAATTTGATTTAAAGCGTATGAAAATTTATGTTAGTTCAAATACTACTAAAATATTCTAGATGCCACCACCGTATCTTATATAAGCTGCTTAACTCGAGCTGGGAGTTAGTTTGTCTGTTTTATGATCAAGTAGATCACGCCTGCCTTCTTGCATTCAATACATTCTCATTGCTCTATTCAACCGTTGTATTGCTACCTGTTCTACTCCAAGAATCATCGTGACAATATATAAGTCGTTTATAAATGGTTTCCTGTACACGCTTATAGCTTCGGAGTTAGTAATTATTCCATGATCTCCTCTATAACTTTCTGATCAATAACTATCAGAGAATATATATTCATGATGCATAATTTACTTAAAGTAAATGTCCCTCAATATGATAATATGATATGAAATATGATAAACCCACCATAGAGAATCCATGCTTAATAGAAATAATAAATATGAAAAAAATAGTTTCTTCTTTGTTTAATCAACATAATTTTCCCTGGACGTTTAATATTTATACAGTGCAAAATTTCTCACTAATTAATGATTATTATATAACCTAAAAAAAGACATCCAAAGAGCTCAAACAGCATCGCTCTTTTCCATTATAAATAATATTCAATTAATATTGTTAAAAACAATGCAATTTTTTCTTGAAATTATCGATTGCTTAAGAATCTTTTTAAAATAAATCATTCAGAAGATAATGTTTTCTGATTAATGTAACATGAAAGTTATTATTTATTTAGTTTTTCTTTTATTTCTTTTTTTTAATAAAATTTAGGTCAGAAGAAAAAATGTAAGAAAGAGTTTTGGATCAGAGAATTCTCATTTAAATGCACATTCGAAATTTCCTGAAATTACATAAATCACTTATTTGGAGATATGAGCACGAATCTTGAAAATAAAGCCTGCCAAAGACGCAAAATAAATTTTAAATTTAAGATCCAAAATAATTTTCCTCAAACTTTTTATATTTTTAAATTTATAATCAATTAATACTGAAAGGGAAACTGAAATAAAATATCAAACAAGGTATAAAGTTCTTTAAAAAGTAAGAACTCTAATGTATCTATAAACAAAATATAATAAAACTGTCACAAGTAGGTTTATGGGTAGCAATGTAGATCTAACAGTTTAAAACATAATTATTACAAATTTGTAAACAAAATTATTACTTGCAAGCATACTGTAAGCAGAATTATTTACTGAGATGTATTCTGTAAGTGACACATCAAAACTACGTACCAGCGGCCAACTACTTTAATAAAACATTTGTGTGACGTAGCAGGTAAACACTTCAGCGATTTTATTTAAATTTCGTTAGTTCACAGACTTTCAACGAATTTTAAATTAGGCTTCGTACCTTCTGGCAAAATTTAAATAGTTGAGCTGTGATGCCTGATAAGATTCTTGAACTCCTCCTTAAAACAAACGTCAATTACACTGTTGTTAATTCTGAAATATTTAACATTTTAATGTTTGGATAGAAGATTTCAGACATGACTAAACAAATTTTTAAACTGACATATTTTTAATTTCGAAACTTTCGAAGGCATAGAAGAATATTTTAAACTTGTAATTGTAATTTGTCACATAATGGACAGTTCCAATCACAAAATAGAGAGAGAGAAAAGTATTAACTGGTTTCATTTTATTTCTATCATACACATTTCTAAACTTAAGACATAAAGTGCAAGAAGTGTGATATTAAAGAAATTTAGTTTAAATTCTTTGATGTACTTTCTAAACAAATATAGCAATAGCCACACTTGATATTCTATGAACTAAACATCCCTAAAGTACCGTGACTTAATAATAACTGTAAAATTCTGAAGAATTATTTCATTTTTATAAAATTGTAATTTATTTTTTAAATAAAAATTATTTATAAATATATCATTAATTATAATTTATTCAGGTTTATAAATAATTTATAATTTAGAGAGAAACGCTTTGATTTATAAAATACAGCGTAAGGTTTTTATTTAATTTAGCATTCTGAGTAGGATTACAATCTTCTTTCTTATGAAGTAATCAAAATTATTTTTCTGAAGTAAAATCGGAAACATTAATCTTTAATATGTCATTAATTAAAACAGTACAAGATATTAATATAATTTTTTATTATTTTTGAATACCAGGATTCTCTTATTGCAAGAAAAAATCAGATTGAATCTCAATTATTGCATTTGAGTAAAAAATATTTAATTTATTTCAAAATTCTAAGCTATATTTAAACTACACATATTGTTTCATATTTTGTAATGCGTAGCATGTCAAAAGGTAAAAATTAAAATATTGTTGTTCAATTTTTATTGCATGATAAATCTTTAAAAATATATATATTTATTTCTGAATAACCTGTTCACAAAGAAATATTACAAATCCGTGTGAATTTTTTTTATATTTATCGAAATTATAACAAAAATATTGAAATATTCCTTTTCTAAAAAAATGTCCTTAAAATACTGTATTTAAAATTAAAGTGCAGTTTATATTACATCATTTTGTTCCTTTCATTGCTTTTTAGCATCGCTCATGAAATTTATAACCTTACAGGCGGAAAAAAACCTCATTAGTTCGACTTGACTGAAAATTGTTATTGTTCAAGGACCGGGTAGAGGGATATAAAAAAATTTCTAATGTAAAAGCTATTTAACAGAACGATATTTTAAATGTGAATTGTTAATTATATGTTTTAAAAATATCAGTACTTTCTCTTTTTTGAAATTATTTATTTATTTATTTCGATTATGCATGATTCACTATCTTAGTTTAGTTTATACCATTCATTTCTAAATTGCTTTTTTTTTTAAAAAAAATTATGATAAAATATTTTAGAAAGAATAACAATAACTACTATTCTTTTTTCTTCAATATTTACAAATGAAATAAAAAAAATTTAAATAATTATTTTTAATGAAGAAAATTAAAAGAAATAATGCCAAAGGTGGTGAATTTCAAACATCTCTTTTACTTAGGATACTATATTCATTGATTATGAAAAATTTTGTAATGTAATTCTTAGTTATTGGCAATTATTTTCTTAAAATATTCTAGTTAACATTATTTTGAACATTTTTAAATAATTTATATTTAATTATATTTAAATTTTAGATTCTAATATCATTTATTAATTGATAAATATGAAAAAATAAAAAGTAAAATATTAACCAATAGATTCCAAGGGCACTACCTGCTTTACGCAATAGACTTCTTTTTTTAAATATGGAAACAAGGTTCTTTAATGCTACAATTTTTTAAGAAGTTTTTTTTTTCTTTTCGATTTTAACCTGATATAATTAAAAAGCTTTCAAATTACAAGCATTAAAAATAAATTCATTCTGTTAACAGAATTTTAGCTTCATTTTATTATACTAAGAACTATATTTAATCTTTGCACATAGTTAAAATTTTCTAAGAAATTGTTTCAGTAATGAGCATTGCGCAGAGCTTATTAATTTCCTATAATTAATATAGAATAAAGAAGATGTTGTCATAAGATAAAAGAAGCTCATTTTTATATGCTAGTACTCTAAATAAATAACCATCTCAAAGCGAAGACATCTAAATGGAACTTGTATGTACAAGAATAAAACTTGACAACAATACAAGCTAATATTTCTTCCTGGTTGATCTTTCACCCAAAATGTGCTTTGTAGCAACCCTTGATAAATTTTCGTCTAAGTGAATCATAAGATTACTTTACTTATGTTATTCTACTTTCATACTTCTGAAAAGAATTATTGGGACGAAGATAGCGGAATTTGTATTTTGTGGAAGACATATCTTTATGCAATTCATGAATTTCCATTCTTTCAAACATACAAGCATTCTATGTAGAATCCTTTCTTGTTCTTCAACGAGTTCTTTAAAGATGTTTTTGCTCAGAAAGTTTTGTGAGACCAAAAAATATTCAAATATTAATATATAAATTTAAGTAGTTACAATTAATATTCCACATTCAACAAATAATGCCCTTCAAGTTTACAAAACATTTTATAAATGCATATTTTTTTCAATTTAAGATATAAGTTATCATGAAAGCTGAGAAATAAAAAAGTGAAGAAACTTTAAATGTAGAAAAAGTAACAGATATTCAAATAACAATGTGTCGCACGTGGCTATATACAGTTTTTTGTACCATAGTTTAAAAGCCTAATAGAAACTGATACTGTAGAACTTCATTTAAAAATATATTGAGTTTCAGATTTATTCTCAGGGTGGGGAGTGGGAACATCCTGTTTTGAATATGCTGCAGTGATATTCATAGGGAAGGGTGTAGAGTGTGGAGGAGTTCAGTGGAAGGAGTGACGTGAGATATTTGTGTTCCCGCCAGTCTCAGTCTCAAGCATATTGTTGTTGAGGCAGCAGCACACTTTTGCCGTGGAGTCGTATTTCTCTAATGGTTGGTTGGTGATTGCAGTGCAATGTGCCTTTCTTCGTCTCTTCGATATTTATCTACGAAGTCGTGTTATTGATCGGAAATGTGTTTTGATCTGGATATATAAATTCCGAGCAACGGAGAATGTCTCCAAGGAAAGGAAAGGACATCCGAAGACCGTTAGAACATCTGAAAATGTGGAAGAGTTCGTGTGTCAATGATCCAACAATTCTTCCTTCCAGCTCTCCAAGAAAGGGATCTTGAAAATTTGTGGTTACAAGATGGTGCCACAGCCCACACCTCCAGAGTTTCCATAGGTGTTATAAGATCAGCCTTCCCCCAAAGACTGATCTCCTTGTGAGGAGACGTAAACTGCCCTGAACGCTTACCTGATTTATCCCCTCCTAGTTACTTCCTGTGGGCTTTTCTCAAGTCACTGGGGTTTACAAAGATTTCTCTAAGACCCTAGAAGACCTACGGAACAACATCCGAGCCGAAATTGACAATTCCCCGGTAGATATGCTGGAAAAGGTGACTCGAAGTTTTCGCAATCGACTACATCAGCGTATTGATGATGGAGGGCGACATTTAACAGACATTGTGTTTAAAACTGTGTAAATTCGAAGTTTCAATACTGTGTGGTAGGCGGAATATGATAATAAAGTCTAATGAAACATGTAGTGTGTTTTATTGCATTTTCAAAAAAGGAAGTTCCCACCCTGCATTAAGAAATGACTGAGATGTAACAGAAGTGTAGACTCTAACAGGTATTTAAAATCATAATGTATGAAAACAATTCCATTAGAGTCACAAATTAAAAATTTACCCTCTGTGTTACAAAATATATTTTATTAATCACTAAAATTTTATACATTATGATAATATTATAATGTAAACGTATTTGAATTTGTTTTGATTTTTATTACCTTTGCGTATTAACACTTGAACGTCTGATAGTGTCAATTGGACACAGGAGCCTGTTTAGTTTGTTCTCGTTTCCGCATTTTTAGAAGGAATTTGAAAATTTTTCTCGACTTTTAATTATTTTCCATATTGAATTCACAGAAAAAGTTTTGTGGTTCTAGATTAATTAGGAGAGATTTTACAACTAAATATACCTAGAACGTCCGAAGGTGCCATTTCGACACCAAGACACTTTATCAATATGAATCACTGTCATTCAGCAGAAGATAGTTTACTGAGTAGATACCATTAGTAAATAACTTATGGAAGTAATATCGGGCATTTATTTCACCTTCAATGCAGTGTTATTGGGTTCACATTGGAAATCAGTCAGTAATACTAAAACCGTTGTGTCTAATCTTGTGCAGACTAGACACCCTGAAACGATGACTCGAAGAAAAAGTCTAAAAACTGATCAAAATACTAATTTGTTGCGAGATCTTTCTGAGAATGAATCGGATGGCGGTGAGCTGTCTTGCTCTAATGATCTCAATCTTATGCTCTAATGCACTCAATCTTATGTCTTGCTGTCGATATAGACATAAGATTGAGTGAAAGTGATTGCGAAGAATTTGAAGAAAGTTCAGATGTAACTGATAATATTCCAGTAAATCCTGATATTTATGTCGCTAGGTGTGGCACAACGAATGGATATTGCACAATACTAATGTTCCTTGCAGATTTGCGACTCGAAATGTTTTGCGACAAAGCAGGGGTCCAAAAAGCTTCACGAAACATAATGTCAACGTCAGTTTTTTATGATATGAAGGATCATAATATATCATAATGAAATAATATTAAAAAGTCTTAAAATTAAACCCTCCTGAACAGTAGTCCTGCAATTATTTAGTTATTATATTTATTTTATATATTTTGTATCGTGGTGTCGAAATGACACCGAGGACGTATAAGGGTAATCGAAATCCCGGGCGTTCTAGTGTTAAAGCAACACAAGAGCGGTTAGTGACAGACTTCGTAATTTTGATTCCTAGTCGAGTAACGAAGACGATACCTAAGCAGACACATCCTTTTACAAGTTTTCTTGCCACGACAAATTAAGAACTTTGAGCCTCGGTAGATTTAAAGTGCATAAGCTACTCTGCGTGACGTGTTTTCAGTGGCACTAAAGGGATTACAATTCACGACTTGGGATTGCGTGCCACGAGTTCACGAACATGACCACACTGCTACCTAGTCACATCATGTACTGGAAAGAACGAAGCATCGATGTTGTCAAAACAATTTTAAAATTAAGTAGAATCATAAAACAAAATTTGTAAAAGTGTTACACGTGCTGAACAGTGCTACATTTTTGTAATAATCTCCGATTAAAAAGTATGTTTACGCAAAAGTATTATAGGGTTAATTCTTCAAAATTAAGGTATACCCTATATATTACACACAGAATCTATTTCTGATGCTTACTATGGAAAAAAGGAATATTGGATCGAGGAAGGATATTTCTTCATAATTTTTAACGAATTATGTAACAATTTCAAGCTGTACAAAGAAAATTCATAGTAAAATGATATTTAATTGCTATGTTGGTCCCTTCAAAAACGTTTAAAAAGCTTCTCGATTTGCCAAAGCGCATTCAGAAATTTAAACATTTATTGAAAAGAAAAATGAACCGGAAAATATATTTGCGTGATCCCAAAGAAAGTGAAGCATGTATCACTTGCTTGTGTTAAGAATCTCTCTATAAATATTGAAGAATTTAATAATCTAAGTTCTAGTCCTTTAGAAATCGTTTTTTAATTAATTTTGAATAAACCAAGTTTGAAAATGAAATAAAATTAACGGTTTATTTACATGATTTAAAAAGTTACATTCAATGCTTTAAAACAGGGGTTTCCAACCCAAATGACCTTGTGGGACACTTCGGAAAAACATTATAATCTCGCGGGCCCACATACAAATATGTACCTTTATATCAGATTTGGAAACAAAAAAACATTTATTGGAGTAAAAATTTAAAACAGAATGAATTATTATTACTGTTTTCATTATTTTTCATGTATACAGACATAGATAATATAATAATGTTTACATAATATAATAATGCAATGATCAAATAATGTTTGAAATATTACAGTTGCCATTTTCTTGAAAATTACGGAGTTCCAATTGAATTGATCTTTCGTTACTCCTTGTTGAAATTTGATAGTGCTGTCATATTCGCAAACAATTAAGTATATATTGTTCTTTATCCTAACCGTCCTGAATATTTTTTTAAACCTTAAAAAACATTTCTGACTGCCTCTTACTTTTTGGGCACTCCAAACAGAAAAGGAGGACGAGAAACGAAAGTCGCACACACAGAGAATCATGTACCATCCATAGTAAAGGTAGTAGCCATCCATTGTAGCATAAAACAATTCGAAATTTATTAAAAAAAGTAATTTATTGTAGTAAAATCAAATGTAACTGTTTGATAAAATATAAATCTATTTTAATCTATAGGACATTTCTACTATCAAAAAGGATTTATTTTAAAACAAGAACAGGTAACAGGCAAATACATTGTATATGTATGTATATATATATATACAATGTATATATATATACAATGTACATACATATACAATGTATATATATATATATATATATATATATATATAAATTTCTTTTCAAATAAATTTAAATAAAAAAACTATTAATAGATTTCATATTTAAAAATTTTTTAAAAAGATTCGGCTGGCTGCAACTTACGTACTGGCGAGCCACATGTGGCCCGCAGGCCCCGTGTTTGACACCCCTGCTTTAAAAGTTACATGAAGATGATAGTTGCAGTTATGAGTTGTCTGGGAGGAGAGTCAATTAGCAGTCCATCAACATTGTCTGCTTAAGAAAAGGATTGTGAAGATCCAGTGTTTTTTTTCGCAATTTTTTTTTTATATTCATACCATATAACAGTTACATTTCTACGCCAATAGTCCTTTTATGTACTTTAATACAATAATATTGATCAATTAGTTTACGTCATGTGTCTTAATACTCTCCATGTTCAATAACCCAAAATTATTTCACATCTTTTAGTATTTATGGAATGTCATATATCGTTGTTGCCTAGGCTAAGCGTAAGAATTTCCGAATAGATTGATGATAAATGTTTCCCCTCTTCACGTGTTTGCTTTTTTATTTGATTTTGCAATGTTTTATATATCAATAGTTGTGAAAAAGATTTAGTAAAAGAATTCGTTTTTTCTTTCTATCTGTTTTTGATAATGTAACGTAAAGTTGATTGAAGTCTGAAAATAAATCATATTTGATTGTTTTCTTTTATCCATGAAGATTTTTTTTTTCAAATCAGCAACGAGTCAAAATGTTTGGAAATGCCTCAATTTGTATGCTCCAATGAAATAAATGCAAGATTAATGGTAAGTGCAACAAAATATAATGATAAACCTTAAAAATCGAATGAGGATATTAGAATAATGAATACAACATGAGAATTCTTAATAACGAATTGGAAATTTTGTGATTTGACAAGACCTTATAATAAACACTAAATTGCGACATGCACAGAATAGATTCCTCAAGTATTCAGTTGTATAAGATTTGAGATTAATTTAATTTTAATTTTATATACATTGTGTTTTAAATTGGATAAAAATACACCTTTTGTGTTTTTTAACGTATTGTTATGTTTCCCTTCAGATCTAGGCTATCGAATAGCAGAATAATCAAGATTTTAACAATTTGAATCTCTCTTGTTTCCTGTTTAATCATCACACGTAGCTAAGCGATCGCAGTTACGAATTAGATAAAATTGGACTAATCGCGAGTCAAAGTCGTTGTAGGACTGTTAATGATGGATCTTATAATTTCGAGCTATGATTAGATGATGATTACATAAGCACAGAAATCTTACTTTTCTTACTTCGACTCCGCATCGATTGATTAACTTTGACAATGCAGTTTAATTTAAGTGTGTGCAATGTATTTCCACTTATTTAAAACATTATTATTTTTAAGAATTAGATTCACATTTTAGATTCACATTTGAAAATGGCCGACTAACGACTTTAATCCTTAAATAAGATAGTTGGTTTACATTTAGAAAGATTTGAATGTGCAAATTTCATTGATTAAATATTTTCGAATTTACCGGTTGAGCTAACAGTTTGTTTAAACTTTACAAATTGATAAAAACGGAAGAAATGATAATAAAGAAGTGCAGTTTACTGAAAATGGCTCACAAGGAAATTGGATTTATTTAGCAGCAAAAATATTTTTTAGCTGTGTTCGCATTAAATCGATTAGATGTATTATCTGTAATAAGCTTCATGCAGAATAGCGCACCTCTATACTATGCCAATCCATTAAAACAATTCCTGTTGACTATCTTTTGCAAATATAGAGTAAATGGTCGAGGTAAATGATAGCATGGCCACCATGTTCCACTAATCTCACTCCAATCTACTTCTGGTAGTGGTGTTATTTGAAATCAATTGTGTGTGATTTATCCCCGTCAACATTGGACAAACTTAAAGACTATCTATTGTAAGGCTTTTACAGTTCATTCTGCTATGTTACATTCACCTGTAACGGGTTTTATGAGCTACCTTTCTGGTGGGTTCTTACGTGAACTTCCATTAATCCTCTTGGGGAATCTTTGGGGCCAGCAATTGAATTATTTCATATCCATCACTCTCAAGAAGAAATCTTGATATGCAGATTAGCTAGTATATATATAGTTGAAGTTTAATAATCGTGGGAGAAGGAAAAGAGGCTAAGTCGGTGAAAGCAGTGCTGTTACGGTAAGGATCAGAATTTAGACGCGGGATTACAGGACGGGCTTTAGCTATTAAAATAAATTAAGGAAATTGGGATTCTTAAGATAATTTTGAGTAAAGTTAAGATATTAGGATTTCGTGCGCTTATTCACATAGGGGTTTGAGCTATTTTTCTATCACTTTAGAGTTTTCCTTTACAGTTTGCTTGTCTTAGATTATTATATTTGGTAATAATAAATTGGATTTTTCATGGCTAGTTTGGGTCATCAATCTTTACCTCCCACAAATTTAGGTCGAGTAGATGGAGAGATGGCTTCTCCAGGTGGGAGGCCTTTACACCTTCATTGTGTCGGACAATGTTCTGGAAGTCATGTTGAATAATTGTTATTGCAAGAATAAATGAATCGAGTATACTGTATTCCTATACATTATGTTTCGGTTCGTCAGACCCATCTACTGGTGATGTTTTTATCTAAAAATGTTTTTGCTGCTAAAAGAAATCCGAATTCCTTGTTAGCCCTTTTTCATAATAATTTCTTCCTGTTTATGAATTTCCTAAGTTTACAGGAGATTTTGGCTTGTCCAGTATAACAAGTATACAAGTATGTAAGAACGAAATATTTACTTTGAACTTTATAGTAATAATATATGGATTTTAAATATTAGAGACAAAGGAAGCAAACAAATAGACAGGTTCGTGAAATTCTGAAATAAAGGCTAATCTCATGAACTTATTCAAAATTAAACGCGAACAGAATTAATACATAGTAATCATGATAAATATAGTCTATGAGGCAGTACTAAATTGCTACAAAAAAGCTTTAAATATTTTAAAAGCTTTAAATATAACAAAATAAAATAAGTTTAAATGCCTGCATATAACTAATTCACGTTTGTTCTATTTTTATTTATACGTCACCTTTTCTGTTTGAAAATCTTTCACTTTTATTAAATTTGTATAATTCAATTAGTATGATTATTACAGAACGATAATACTCATCTAACTTAGAGAAATACCTAATTTTAATTTACTTAAATTATAGAATTCAGAAACTATAGTAACAGGAATTTGAATCTTTTATTCTTCACTATTTACTTATCAGTGACATATACGAATCTTTTAGATCAGATTCCTATTTCTTAAAATACTTCCTTAAAGCGAATACTTAATGTTTGATGAGATAAACAAGCGATTTGAGATTAAATATTTATGTTATTTCTAATGTCATCTGTCTGATGAAAACTATTTATGTAAATATATTTGGCTGGTAGTGAAGGCTTAAATTTAAGCAACGATATTTTTATTTAGCAATTCTTTGATTAACTCAATTATCTTAAATCATTATCTACGCAAGTGATTAATATTTTCGAAATGTTAAATTTACAAAATAAGCACAACATTTCGGAATTGTACAGTAACTCTTGTGCCGATTTGCTATCTCTAGATAACTCTTACAGTAATTTTTCTTCAAACTAATTATTCACGCTGAAGAATAACTTTTCTGATTAATGTTCTCATTTCATTAAAACCCAAGTCATTATCTAAACTACTTTTCACATCTTATCAGCAGAGTTATAAATTTCTTTAATGATCAATTTCTTCCTTAACGATGTGAAGTTGGAATATCAAGAAGAGAGAATCTTCAAACACATAAAATACTAGAAATTAAAGGGGTTCTTTTGTGAAATTCCCATAGTAATTATTCCCTTCCCTTTTGAAATACATTTCATTGAAATAACTAATAAACTCGATTGTATGTAGCAATTTTGGTGTGTTTTTTCTCCTTTTATTGTTACTGTAGTAGCTGTCTTATGCATGTATTATTCTTTTGCACTAAAAGTGATTTATATTCATGAAACAGGCATCAATGAGTGTTCAATGTGTATTTAATTATGTATAAGATTCTTACATTACCTTTTATTCAAAAGGTAATTAGCTAGTGAGAAGGAAAATAATGATAGCAGAACTATAGCAGAATATCAACAATTGCCTTATATTGTTTATGTAATCCTTCAATGATCTTATCATTTTAGTACTGAAATGCAAGACATAATTAAATTATAAAAATGTATCGCCTGCTCTTCAATGAATTAATTGATTTTGTTATTGTTTGTTTTTGTTGTTAACAATCACAAATTCTTTAGCAATGCTACACTATCTCCTTAAATCCAAAAATATTAAAAAATTGTAAACACAGAGGAGGGTTTTGAAGGACCTCGTACTTTGTAAATTGCAAACAAGTCAAGATATGGGCAGGGAATATCAGATCGGAATAGCACACGCCGAGATCTTTTGTCCCTGACGAAAAGTGAGCTCTTTTATATGACCGCTCATAAAGCAATCTTCAATGAGCTTATACTTTAGTACTGAAATGCAAGACATAATTAAATTATAAAAATGTATCGTCTGCTCTTCCATGAATTAATTGATTTTGTTACTGTTTGTTGTTAGTAATCACAGATTCTATAGCAATGCTACACTATATTTCCTTAAATTCAAAAATATTTAAAAAATTGTAAGCACAGAGGAGGGTTTGAAGGACCTCGTACTTTGTAAATTGCAAACAAGTCAAGATATGGGCAGGGAATATCAGATGGGAATAACACACGCCGAGATCTTCTGTCCTTGACGAAAAGTGAGCTCTTTTATATGACCGCTCATAAAGCACGAGAAGGCAGTCTGATATTTCCTAGTCATAAACTTGAATGAACCTTCTGGATTTCTTCCGAAGTACCGAGGAAGACTAGGAGGAGTTCTTTCAAGTTGATTTAGATCAATCTTTTCAAGTGAAACTAATTCGCAAAACGCAAGAGTCCCAGTAAGGCCCACCTTCTCCTCAGTTGCCCTGGCCGAGCAATCGACCTTCTCATTGCTATCAATCCCCGCATACGCTGGGATCCAATGAAAATATACATTAGGACCTGCAGAAAGCCAGTTTTGAAGATTTAGGATGTCGACTAGTCTGGTCATCCATAGACGTCCAATTGGAAAGATGCTGAACTGAAGCACGTAGTCAACCAAAATCCAAATACATTAGAATGTCGTTTATCCGAATCGATTGGGACTGGACACCGTTCGGATATGCGATTGCTCGGGTAACCGAATCCATGCAGTATATGAAACCGGACATTATACGAATATTGAAAATCATCACATGCGGGAAACGTGCTTGAAGAAAACTCAAAATAAGTGCAAAATGTCGCAAATTTACCTTTATTATAGAAAATAATCGCTGTAACATTACACACCTTCGTATTTTGGTTGCAGGGTCTTTGGTTCTCTTGAGCAGCAGTAGTTGAGTAGGACTGCACTTGGATTGTTGTTCGTACCACTCCATAGCTGTCTTTAACGCAGAAAACGAGTTAGTATTTGATGGACACTTGCTACTTTCGTTGTTGTTGTTGTCCTCGTCTTCATCCGTTTCATCGTCAACAGGGGGTCGGATTCTTCTTGCACCCAAGTCACAACCTCGTCATCCTTTACCATTTGAAATCCAAAGTCTTCTGCATCGCATGCCATCCAGGTGTTTCTACATCTCCATAGCATTCTTGAAATCCTGGGATTGATTGGACAAAGTCGGTGTTCTCCTCCCTGTGGTCGTCATTGAAGTTTTTTTTTGCCTTCTAAATCTGACCACCACTTATTTCATGCATTTTCATATACAGTACATGTAGTTCACAAAAAAAATTGGTTCAGATATTTGATGCTCCGGATAATAAACGTTCGGATAAACGACGTTTTAGAGTATCATAAAATTGATCCACGGCTCCACACGCTAGCTGCAAACCTCTTCTGATATAGCAATAAGCTCCGATGTAAAAACTGAAAAAAAAATCGGGTTTTTAATCTTAATGCTCAAAGCACCGGTAGGAGTTTTTTATTGTTTAATATATATAATATTGCACTTTGAAGCAATACGAGAGCTACCAGCACTGGACCTCGTAATTTTTTACCCTGGTCAAATGATCAGAACGACATCTAAATTGGTACCTCACGCTCCAAACTTCCTCTCCACGAGCACTTAATAGAAACGATTATACTGTCAGTTTTAAATTATTCAATTTTAATAATAAATATATATTTGGTTTTGCACCTGTTTGTTTCTGTTTGATATACTGTAAATTTGTGTTGAATTTTCCATTTGTGATAATTATTTCTATTATAGTGGTCACATCAGTTTTATGACATTATTTCAGAATCTTTCCTTGTTTGCAGATACCGTTACCTCTTTAAAGCATGTTTAATAAACTAACTGCAAACAAGAAACATTGAAAAGCACACACATTCATACATATCGGTTAGTTTTAAAGTATGGCTTGAGCTTTGCCCATATGCAAGTTTATTTTTTGTGACAATGTCTATCCATAATGCAGTTGGGAATTTTTGAGCAAATACTGATTCTAATTTTTTATGATGTTGAAAATTAGATTACTTCAATATTAATAAAAAAATTTCTTCAATTTATTTCGTTTTTTAAAACATTCATGCTTTAACTATGAATCCTTCAGAAAATTTCAATTTTGAAGAAAGTAACCCTAAGGTAAATTTTTCTTCCTTTAATGCATTTTGTCTCAGACATTTGAATTTTAGGATTATACACTTTTTTTACCCTTCAAATGCCCATGAATAATTTTTATTTAGGATTTGAAATATTACTTGTGTTTCATCATTGTAAGTGTTTTTGGCGTAGTAGGTTTTATTTTCAGAACTTGAGACTAGATTTGCGAAATGATGTCTGGATATGAAATAATTTTAGAGTAGGATTTTCCAGGTATTTTCCACTTTTTTGAAAATTTTAGTTAATTAGTGTTGAAGTAATGTATACGTATATAATTATGATTTATAAAAAGCTTTTTGCCTTATGAATGTAGGTTTCTTCGCATAAATAAACCTTCCTCCAATCATTTGTCAATGTTAGAGCTATTTTTAAGTATTTTTTCCCTAATTAAAAAATAAAAACAGTAGAGAGGGCTTATAACAGATATCAAGAAAAATAAATTAAATCAAAGAAAAAATAATAACTCTAAAGTCATTTCCATAAGGATCAAATGTCTTTTTGTAAAGAAGTCATAAAAGGATTTTAAGATCAAAAGAGAAAGAAATTATCTATAAAATTTTTTAAGTACGACAAAGTATTTATAATGTAAATAAGATTCCGTTTTTACATTTCCGGCAGTTTTATTACATCATTTAAATCAATGTATAAAGTTCCATAACTTAATAATAAAAAAGCTTAAAGAACGAATATGTTAAAATCTCAATTAGTCAAATAAGTTACCAAGAACTTTGTAACCCTAAATAGAATTTATTATCGATTGCTTTAGATTATTCCAGTTTTCCATTTATTTATTTATTTATTTGTTTCAAAATGTTGCGCAGAATCCCAATACGCATTTTTTAAGCCATTTATTTAGGCTTTTAGTAAGTAACTTTTACTTCCATTAATCCATTTATAAATAATTTGGTAATCCAGAAGTTTCAAACTGAAGCAGTTATTTTTTACATATCTTCATTCTAAATATTTGTGTAACTGATATACCTTACGCAGAGAGCTCTTAAATTGTGGTCCGTGAACCTCTGGGGCTCCGGAGAGGCTCTCATGTAACGCTGAGATTTCTCTCTTTTGCACATTCTGAAAGGCCTCGTGGAAAAATTGGAAAAATGTGCCATACTAGACTAGATCACTAAATTGTTCCCAATGAAAAAAACTGTTCAAGAACATGTATATTGATCAAGAATATTAAGTCGAGAGTAAAGATGTTCCAAAATCTTGGGGAATTGAAAGAATCGTAATAATAAAATATATTTTGAACTATTTTTCAATTTGTTGGTCAAAGCAGTATAAGCATAATAAAATATTTTCTCGTATGAGAATAGAAATCCAGTTGTTTCATACATTACTTCAATCTTAACCCTTTCATGGGCCTTGGGAAGAATTCTTCCCATTTACATGATCTTACAAAATACGCCTGTGGGAAGCGCAAAACCCGTTATAATATATTGGCCTTGCTATTATAACAATGGGAAGACTGATTCCAGCTTCATTTTTGTGCTACTGTACATAATCCAGTGATTATGACATCTGTAAATCGGTACTAAAGAAGTACCTTGACCAAAAGCTGTCGGTATACATAATGATATCCTGGGAGGGGTTGATCACTTCGATCAAAGAAAAGAAAGATTCCAAATAAGAAGGTATGTAAAATGGTGGCATCGTACCTATTATTTTCTTATTAACCTTGTTATCTTAAATAGTTTCATACTGTGGCAAGTGAGCAAAAAAAAAAAAAAAAAAACAAAAGTTTTACCCCACCTAACGATGTGTATAGCATTCTGAGCTAATAGAGGGATATTCCTCAAGAAAAGGACGTCCTGCTAGCTTCAAAACAAAGAAGTGTGCAGTTTCAGATGATATGAGCTTAGCCAAATTGGGAAATCATATGCCAAAGATGGTTTCGAAGTAAAGACGATGTGGGAATGTAGCAGAAAGGGAAAAGAAAAGCGAACCCGCTACATGTGGGCAGAGAATGATGTCCCTTTGTGCTCAGCAGCATACTTCTCATATTTTCATGGCAAATAATCACCATTAAATTTAGTTTTCTTATGACGGTAAATAATCTCTTGGAAAGTATTCTTCTTACCATTAAAATTTAAATATAAATAAAAAATTCGGCAAAAGAAAATATATTTCCTTAAATGCTGTTGTTTAATTGTTAATAAAACATACAAAACTGCGAGAAATTCAAAAGAGAAATAAGTGGCCCACGAAAGGGTTAATGACTGATATAGAATTTCCTTAACTCCTTAAATGGTGCGAGCTTATATATACGGCCTACTCAGCTAGAGCGTTTAGTGCCGCGGACGTGTATACTCGTTCTTCCAAAGGACGATTTTTGCATTGTGCTGCTTTGTTTAAAACTAGTCCCACAGCTTTGGAATACAATAAAACTACATTGACAGTACTTCTAAGGAATTACTTATTTCGGAGAAGAGATGAGGAAGGAATTTGAAAGGGTATATTCTAGAAATGATGAAATTCATAGCTAAGCAGTTTTTCTTGTTTTTTTCTCGTTTGAGTGTTATTTTTCCCTGTCCTTCATTTGCTCTCATTTTCGATAACCATGTGTAATAGTGTGTTTGTGCAAAAAAAATTATTAACCGTCAATCTTCTATCATTGCACTGAATTTGATGCTGTTTATGTGTTCAACCCTGTGTTTCAGAATATATCACACAGCAGATAAGTTATAACTTTTCATTATTAATATATTGTAACTCTAGACATTAATTTTTGCATTTTCATTTCCTTGCTTTATTCTTTTGTTTCTTTTTTAAAGAGAAGGTAAACATGTTTTAAGTTGAAAAACACGCCTCTTCTTTTCCCTCAAGAGGTGTTGGAAAGCTAAAATCTTATTTTACTTTTTGACAATTTAAGATTTTTACATTTTCAAATTGCATAGATTTTAACCTTTCTAAAAATACCTTACCTTAATCTCTAGTGTAATTAAAAGACCTTAAAATATATTTTTAAATAATCGTTGAAACTGGTAAACTGAAAAATTTAAACAAAGTACTTCGTTTTTTCTTAAATGTTGAACGTCTGATATAAACCAAAACATGTATCTTTTATTGTAAATTGAGCCTTTTATTTTTTTATTTACTAACCAATTAGAAGCCTCACTGTGTACATTTTTTTATTGAGAACAATTATAAAATTCCCGTGCACCACAAAGTATCACACAGGGCTTACAGAAGTAAGTATTAAACACACATTTAGGGGAAACAAAACAAAAAAAAATTTTAAAAAAATTGAGGTTAAGAAGAATTAATAATATTTATAACAAATTCACAGAAATTTTTAAAAGCATTTCTGGTGGAAAGAAGTTTTTTGAAAATTCGGAGGCCAATTTATATTAAGTCCCTTGAAAGCCAGTCTTAGGATCTTTCTTTCTCTGACAAACTTGGAACAAAGAAGGAGCACATGTTCTACATTTTCCTCGCCGCCAATATTACAATCACAGGAAAATGACGGAAATAAATTAAATTTGTTCAAGCAGCTTTTGAAATTACCATGACTAGTGAGAAATTGGGTTATTTTGTAGTTAGTGTAAAAATTCACTGTGTACATTAAAATCAATTTATCTCAAAATATATACTTTGATGTTCAATGTACCTTTTCTGAGAAACTACTGTTCACATGTATGTAAATTTCTTAGGATATATGAATAGTAATGGCTTATATTTACTGAAATGAGCTTTTTGTAAAAACCTCAAAACTTTAATTTTTACAAATTTTTTTATGTAAAAAAAATGAGTCAGAATTCTCTATGTTCCATAAAATATTTTAAAGTTATAAAAAAAATTCAAAATTAGCTAAAAGCTCAGTTCAGTATAATGAAAAACGTATATTTTAATTGTATGAAAAATTTTCATGCATGTACATATAACAGATTTTGAGAAAAGGTACATCGAAAACAACCAATTTAACGTCGGTATAGAGGGTTTCCACTCCCCTTTAAACCGCGTAACAACGCGCATGTGGGGGGAAAACCGTGAAACTGGGTTGGGGGTGAATTCGTAGCTTTTCATCGGCAGTCGGGGGGTTAATATAACCCAAATTTGGCTGAAACAAAATTCTACAAAATTCAATATCAAGACACTGAACTCGTTTTAAGGCTGTAATACTTAGAAAACATGAAATTAGAGTAAAATTTTATGTACTAATATCATATATAATAATTCATGAAATACTACCATATTAAACTATACAAACAAAAAATGTTTATGGTTAAAAGCATTTTGCTTTAAAATATCTCTAATACACAGAAATAGTATTAGAATTAAGTTAAGCAAACAAACATGAAAGAGAGAGAAAAGAAACTTCCAACAAACTATTTTTCTTAAAATAATTATATTCTCTTTTCTTCTTTTTGATTGATCTGTTACTTAAACATATATACTTTCATTTGCTTAGTTCTTTATTTACATTTGTGGTGAATAATTCATATCGTTGCTGGCTGATATATATTTGAAAATTTCTTCAAACAGTTCTATATTCACAGTTTGTACTTTTAAAAGAAACACTATTCTTTTCATACATGGTCATTATTTTAGTCACAGTTCTTTTTGTCATACCCCCAATATCTGAGATATTTTAGAACTGTAATTATTAATCGATGATTACCAATTCCAACTTTCTGCAAATCGCTGAGAGCTGACATTTTAAAATATTTACTGCAGTAACTATAATAGGCACAGTAGCTCTACTTCTTCAAATTCATATTTATAACATATACCTACAAGATTTGTAGATACTACATGCACACACAGTACTTTTTTGCTTCTTCAGAAATGTTTCTATTGTTTTTGTCTATGTGTTACTAGGAAGCAGATGACTGTTTCTAAGTTAACACATTCCAAAATTAATCAGGTCGCAATCAGAATTATCACATTGATAAAGCTAAATAAAAAAAGAACACTTTTTTTCACTATAGGTTCCTATTTCGATGAGCAAAGTATAAATATAATAGGGAAAACAGCACATAAATTCAGGACAGTCAAACAGAATCAGTTGCAACATTTCTGTTAACAATACCAGTTACGCTAACTTTCATCTATTTTTAATGCGGCGTGTTTGAATGCCTCTACACTCAAAGCTTTGTTGAGAAAATTATAAGAATAAAAATCTCAGATTTCTTGAGATTTCTACTAACTGGTTTTTATTAATACTACGTTTTACACTTTCAAAGTGCTATTATTGATTATTTAGATTAGATTAATTTAGAAGACAGAACATCTCTGCAAGAAATGTAATAAAATATAATTTTTTTCTGTAGGATATTTGGTTTTTAAATGAAAGAAATTCATTATTTTTTATCGTAAATATCAATCATGATGCATGATCTTATGGAATATTATAACAATTAACAAAGTAATAAACAATTACTTAGCAATAAATGAAGTGAATTTTCTAAAAATGCAAAATAATTTAAATATTAGCTTCTACTGATACTGGTTTCATACTTTTCTGTTTAGCATCGTACGCCTCTTGTAGTACTTGAAACTGTGATTAGTTATTGTATTATACTCAAACTTATTTCCGTAGAACCATATTTTCAAACAATCAAACAAAGAATTTTATAAATACGTATAGAAGATCTAAATCAGGTCATTTTTTTTATTTCCATTTCTTTTCTGCTAAATAAACAAACATTTCACGAATTCTTTTCGAAAACAAATGTTTATCTGTATTCCCAACTTACATTCGTCAATCAATCTCTCAACAATGATGGAGAAAATCCCTGGAAAACCCCTCGGTATTTTTGTTTATTCTCAAGAGTTACAAATCACAAAGTTTCCCATCGAGATAGGGCATGTATACGAAAGAATAAATAAAAGCAACTTCAGGAAGCCTCTGGGAAACCTCTGAGTCGATTTCAATCGATCCGACGATGACAAAATGATCGTGTCTTTCAGTTTCATTTGGAGGAAAAAATTCGACGATAACCAATACTTTTTCAGTCCAAAACGGAAAGGCTCATGTAAAAAGCAAGAAACCGCATTTGTTTTTGCTTCTTGTCAAAAAGTAATGCTACATGGAGGAAATGTTTGTTCGTTGCTCGCGAGTCTTTTCGTCATAAACACAAGAGTCCGAAAGTAACTCTCCAAATACTTTAAGAGTTTGTAGTAATATTCTTTTTTTATAGATCTAATTGTTCTGAGAGTTTTAGATATTCACATATTTTAACCTTCTATGCTTGCTGGAAATATGTGATGGTTTTTCTGTAGTAAGATATATGTTCTATTCTTAAGCAAATAATAAAGCTCAACTATTTCGGACTTCTACTATATTAAACTTAACCGCTTTTTATAAAAATATAAAATTTATTTGTTCCTCGGAGGGATAGTTATTGTCAAAATTTCTGGATTCTTAAAATGTTTTTAGAATAGAAAATCTTTATGGAGATTACAATTGGGAACATCTTTCTCCGTTAATAATTCACATTTATGTAGTAATATTTAGTGCTACTTGATATAACATTATATTAAATTCCAATACTCTTATGAGCAGAGCACACTTCATTGCCACAAAAAAGAAGTAAGCAAAATATCATGTTAAAAATCAATTCTATACTTTCGTCCATAAATTTTACTATATTCATTCCTCTAAAATTAGTTACCGTAAAAGAGAAATAATACAGATATATCATTTTTGTAATATTGCTTCTCATTCTATAATAAACTATGTGTTAAATAGTTGCTTTACAAATCTTTACCTACAAAGAATTAAATTCGTTCAATTCAATAACAACTATTAAAATATCACGCATTCAACGATAAATCTTATGATCGTTACTTTTAACTGACAAAAATACTGAAAAGAAGTTTTATGTAGTTTCTCTTTTATGAAAGGAGCGAAACCGTGATTATTACAGCATACAGTAAAATGAATCCGAAATATCTAATGCATAATATATAGATATGTATAGAGTGTGGGAGAGAGTACGTGCGCGTGTATGTGCAATATACAATTCAAAGCCTTTGTTAATGTGTGTGCGTGTGTGTTACTGTTTATGTATATTACTATTTTATTTTACATTAATAAGAAACAGTTTTAAATGTTTCTTACGCTCTCTAAGACAATATTCAGATGGAAAAAAACTATTAATTAAATGGAAAATAAATTATTCATTTAAAAGCATATGTCATACAATAATATGGAATAAAATTAATTTGTATATTTTATAAAACAAAAAATCTCCAATTTTATAGCATGTTTTATTATTTAATAAGTTGAATATTTTTAATCCCTAAGAAATTTAATTTTCTTTTTTTTTCTTTCACTCGAAATTGTATACCCTAGAGTCATAATTCTCGTAGGTCCTTCATTTTCTTTGTTTGCTTTCGTAACAACATTTACAGATAAAGAACTTTTTCCTTCAGAATTTATTTCAGTGTTTACTGAAATGAATGCAAATAAAGATATTTTGTACAAATAACATGGATATGTTATACTTTGCATGAAATAAATTGAAGAGAACCGTACAAATGTCAGTACTTCCTTTTAATTTCTGAAAGATACCTTTGAAACAACATACATATTTCTTTTTGAAAAAGATTTTTTTATTTTTAAAACAAATATTAGCATATTGCTATGACATAAAATAATTTTGTACATTTTTTCATGTTACCAAGAAATCAATGGCATAATAAAATGGTTCAACAGTAATGAGAGTATTGAATATTGCTTGGAGTGATAGTTAAAATACACAATCAGCTAAAAAATTCACAATGAATCTTTAAAAAAAATGTCAATAATTTTTATATAAACAGTACTGGTTTTTTTTTTTTTTTGATTCAAAGAATACACTCACTTTGTTATATTTTTTAGCTTTTTATAAGTTCAACTTTTCGGTTTTCGCATATGAAATACATAAAAATATACATTCATTTACAATCTCGGAAAAAAAATTGACATAACCCTGCCCACACAGAATAATGTTATTTCACGAGAAAAATGAATTATTTCTTAAAAATGATTCATTTAAAATCAATATTTTACTTAAAAATATAAAGCACAAATCAAAACAAAAATGCAATTTATTGGTGGAACTGGAGCACATTTTTGTAGAGCCTCTTAGAATCCAGAATCCACCCCACAGGCATGCGCCTAATAAGCTGCGGCAGTGGGATTTTTCTACTTTTATCAGAAATATAATAACACAAAAGTTCAAATTGAAAAAGTAATTACATAATAGCAGTTTTATAGAGTGTCAAGCCTAAATTACAACGGCTTCGTAATTTATTTTGTTATGTGTTTTGGATATTACATTCTATCTCTTTTTAATTTAATAATCCTTTGAAATTTTGAATCAAACGTGTTTTTCTGTTACGAATTTTGAACTTAGAGCATTTAAATTGGCCCTGAATAAGCAGCGCATATATTTAGTCCTTTTTGAATTACAAATTCAGTAAAAACTATTTTTAGAAAACACTTTTAAGAATATTTTCTTTACTATTTTAAGATCTTTTCAATATTTGAAATTTGAAGTTGATAAAATATCTTCACTGTGTGTGATAATGTAGTTATGAATACTTATAATAGAATTTTAGATGACAAAATTACTTAGGTTGTATTTTGGGCGAGAAATGGCAAAATAGTTTTGGTTTTCAGTATATTTATAAATAATGTTGAATTTTAAAAGTCTATTAGTTAGTGCTATTCCAACGAACCACTTCTATTTATAAGAAGCCTTGTATCATCAATCAGTGTGCATATCAGAATATAAATACGTACTTGTGAAATGTTCTCTCGTGTTAAATATATGCTAAGTGAATTATTATGTTCCTTGTAAGATATTCTTTTTGAAACATTGTACTCCTTGTGAAATATTCTATGCACCGTGAATTATTCTTCACCTGTTAAACGTATCTTCTGCTATGTCAAATTACACTTGATTCCTCCTAGTGTTCATTTTCTTGTATTTCACTGAAATCCTAAAGACACTTTTAGGCTTAATCCACTTCCATACAGTCCACATTTTTATGGTTTGTTCTTCTACAGATACACTACATGTTAAATATTCCGAATCACTTGGTTAAATAAAATTTGTTCAAACAGCCTCTTCTTGAGAAGCAATCAGAAATGTCTACGAACAGCTCTAAATTGCGAACATCAAAAAGTTGCCATTATTTTTCTTTGTAGCCTTTTTACTTAATGGGACTCTCTCTGAACAAGGCTATTTTAATTGGGGGCATAATAACCTCTAGTGCCTAATGTCCCACGTAAACTCTTCAATGAATCAGACCTGAATTAGTGAATACTCTAACACTAATTATACAAATGTTAATTGCAAAGAAAAAAGAGGAATTTTTTTTAATTATAGAAATTATACTTAATCCAAATAAAATACACTAAATAAATTTAATTTACGTGTTTATTTGAAGTATATGAATCTTTTTATTCAGATTCTTTTATTATTAAATTTAGCTATTTTCAAGAATGTTAGTAACAAATATCATTAAAGAACTTATTTTTTGCATTGGCAAACTAGTTTAATACTCTGAAAGCAAGTAATTGTTGCTCGAAGGTTTAAAATAAAGAAATTTATTAATAGTTTTATAAAGAAGGTAAGAATACAGTTGGTAAAATCAAACAAAATAAATCTTATTAAAAAAAATTATGAATTTTATTTAAAATGCTCCGATTTATAAAGAACGCTTACAAATTTGTTTGTTTGATCTCAAAGGAATTCCTTAGTTTCTGCTCCTCATTATAAACGCTTATATATACATACATATATATATATATATCTGGTATATACATATAGTGTATAATATAGTGTATATAAAATAGTGTATATATATATATACACTATTTTAAGCTTTCATTTCACAAAACTCGTAAAAATATTATGTTGTATTGCATTATACTTACTCACAAACACTCTCTTTCTTCTATACAGATACAAACATACGTACATAATACATACGCATGTATATATAACTACCATCCAAAATAAGTTTTAATAATTCTCTCTACCAGGTTTTAATCAAATAAATTAATTTAATTGTGCAAAAATATTTTTAATTAACTATATAATACTACGTAAAAATTCTTTTGAATTGAAATTATTTGCATTTAAAAAAATTATAAGACTTTAAATAAAATTTTAATGAAAAATATAGAGCTTTAATTATTTGAATTTTAAAAATTTCACGTATTATATTTAAAATTTTATTTATTTTCTCCTTTTCCATGAAATAAACCAAATTCTATCAAATTTTTAATCAAAATTTTAAAAATTATATTTAATTTAAGGCAACTTTTACATCAAGCCGATATCTTAAAACACGTGTTTTTAAATGTTTAGTTCAAAATAAAAAGTATATTTTTAAAAAGTACTATATATTTTGAAATGTGTAGTAAGATTTCAATCAAACTTTTCTACAACAATTTGCAGTGTAACTTTTTTTTTCAAGACTCAAAATGCTTTATTTTTCTGTAAAGAAGTAGAATTATATAATTAATTTAATTATTTCATACAAATGCATTTCTGAATAAATATAATAAGAAATGATATTGTGAGCAAGTTTTTAAAAGTACTCTAATTATACAAGTGAAAGTGTTTTTCATTTAAGTGTTAAAGAAATCCTTAATATTTCCATTTTGAACTACACAATTAAATTGAAATACGAAAAAATTTCAGAAAAATAATAAAAAAAAGGTTAATAAAAAAAGGTTTTCTTCAAGTAGTAAAAATTACACTAAAAATTATTTTGCCTTCTAAATTTTACGCTTAAATTATATATATATTGAAATTTTAAAATATAGAATACTGTATGGATAATTTGAGATCTTTGGTACTCTCTGGACATTTTTTTTTCTATTTACTCATGTTAAAATATCATATTTTAACATGTCGCATAATGTTTGTGATAAAAATAAGAACTTCAGATGTGAAAGTTTGCATTTATTTTTTAATATATTTTTAAAGTTTAAAAACAGAAAAAAATTTCTGAACCTTGCATATTATTTCTATGATTAACAATATATTAATATAAAATACCTTCATAATGTTCTTTACGATTATTTTTACAATTTTAGAACTCGATATCACAAGAACAAATTTAGTTTTGGTGAAAAAAATAAAATACTGATGTATAAAATATCCAGGTAAAAATCAATAATCAGTACTTTATTTTTTATAAAATACGTGTTCCTTTTAACGCATAAAGGATCCCTAATTTTATGACGTATGGTATACAAAGCGAACAGGAAGAAAGGGATGCGGGTAACAAATATTTATGGAAAATGTAACACTTTAAATGCATTGATATACCCAAGAAACGCACAAAATGAGAAGACCATTTTAAATTTTATAAATATGAAAACTAATTATTTTATGCTTCAATTAATATCAAAAAGATTTGAAAACACAATAGCTATAGGGGATCATTTTTTTGGAGTATTTTTGTACTTTACTAATAAGAAAAAAAAGGTAAATATAATAATAATAACAGTAATAATAATAAAGAATAAAACAATTTTTAAATTCATAAAGTTATAATTTGTGCTTCTTATAATCATAAATTCTTCTACTTATACGAAAAAGTACGAATAAGAAGACAAATTATGAAATTATTAATGTTAACTGTCTTAACAATTACCGTAAAATCAGACGTATAACGCGCACCCATACTTTCAAGCTGCAATTTTTAATATTTAGGTATATTCACCGTATAATGCGCAGACCCTTTTTTACGAAGAAACCTAAAATATACGTAGGTAAAGCTTTAATGTTTTGAAGTCATTTATTTGAGATATTATCCCTGGCTTTTGTACACATGGTGTACTTCTAGATCCACATCACTTTAAGTTCTTAAAGAATGTCATTTCTTTTAAACAAACAGTATTTCGATTTATGTAGAAGTCTATTTTTTTTCTATGCTCATCTTTTTTTATTATTATTAAAGCTCTCATTTTTATACCCGGCGTATAACGCTCACCCGTAAATTTCGATCTTGTTTTTTGTGTTAGAAGTGCTCGTTATACGCCAGAATTTACGGTGTGTCTTAATAACTTAATACAGAAAAGCATTTAAATGTAATGCTTTCCCTTAGAGCCCATACATTTAAAAATGATGCTTAATGTGCTTTTAGATGCTTAACACAGATTAACTAATAATATATTAATAGTTTAAATTATTGAAAAAAAATTATAACATATTTCTTTTTTATCAAGAAAATTATGTTTTATGTTTTATCAGTAAGAATGACTATGTTATTATTTGCACCCTTATAGAGAATTGACATAATGAGATAAAGTCATTGTACAAAGCAAGTCATCTCGTTCTTTCAGCTAACACTCAATGGTCGTCATTTTTTAAAGCAAATTTAGAAGATAAATACGACCTTTCAAACGAGTATTCATTCTGCTTGGCCAGTTGAAGAGATTGGGGCTTAGTTACATTTTAATATCTTCTCTATTTAAAAGGTTATATTTTAGGAGATGGGAGACTCTTAGAACTCATCTGAAACACATGTAACAATAAAATTTTCGTCCTCATACATCAAGCTACCATAATTATACAATATGAGATATAATTATGTATTTTTGAGATATAATTATTCTTGCAATTACTTTTTATTAATTAGCATCGACATTGTTCACAATTTAATAATTTTTTAACTCTAACATAAAAAATACAAGTGAAATTCGTAGAATCAACCGGGTTTTTTTCCAAAATTAGTATGACCAATTTTAAAAGCATATAACTATTTATGGTAAATTTTAATCACTTTACTGTCATATATTTTTAAAAAGAAAACGTTTAAGTTACCAATCTAACTATTTTTATTAGTGAGGGAAAATCATGGTTCCGAAATTAGATCCTTAAATCTGAAACGAAATTTTAAAGCTTTTGAAGGATGTTTACCCAAATTCTGTTTCAAATAAAGCATTTAAAAATCTTGAAAGACATTTTGCTAATGGATTACTATCTAAACTTTGAAAGGAAATAATTGGTTGGCAATCAAAAGCTCCATGAAAAAAGTGTGGACGAAAGGAAGTCCTCAAGGAAAAAGAAAAGAAGAAGCTGAAAAGGGCTAATCGCTGTAGAGAAAATTCTCTGCTTCTAAGAACTTCAGCAATGAAATTACAGGTACTGAAATCCACAACTTGTCATTAGATAAAGAAAATTGGCAATAAAAAAGTTAATAAATCAGTCGATCTTCAAATGTCTGTTAAGATAGAAAACCGAAGAATACCTCTGTATTTAATGTTGCGCAAAAGTAGATACAAAGCATGCATAACTTCTGATGAAATACTGTTTCGTCTGTTATTCACAACTGCAAAACGAAAATACAATATATTTCAAGCAAAAAACGTTGCAAAAACGCACCTGTTTTGCAAAGTGCAAGTTGGCCATCAGGTGTTATGGTATGAATTGGAATGTCCTCTCAAGGTTTAACAAAACCATTTTTTGTAGAATTAAAGGCTAAAATTGATGCTAAATACTATCAGAATAACATTTTGAAATACTTGATCAAATAAAGTACTCGTCTTCACCCTCTAGGAAACTTTGTTTCTCACCAAGATTTTGCACTAAGTCATAATACAAAATCAACTAAAAAAGGCCTGAAAGATTAAAAAATAAATTTTCTGCCACCTGAGAAATGGCTACCACCATCCCCTGACGGTTATTTTATGGATATACACTAAAAAAACAATTAAACAGACGTAAATTAAGAACAGTCCAAGGGCTTCAAAAGACAATCAAAGAAGTTGGAAAAATACCCCCAAAAATGGTCAAAAAGTCCTTCTGGCTTGACCGAAATGCTTTGGAAAATTGTACTATGTTAAAGGAAACTACATTGAAAATTTCATGTAAATAACTTAATTCGACAAAAAATTTATGAACCTCTGAAATAAATCAGCTATCATAAATCATCTTATCATATCTAACCATAAATCAGCCAATATCTTTACACATCCTTTAAAATTCTTCATTTTCTTAGAAAAATATCAATTACTTTCAGCAAAATTTCATTCTGAGGTTTATAGGAACTATAAAAAAAAAATATTTAGTGAGAGTGTTAATCTTTTTTTCACTTTTTATATCTTAACGACAATTCATGGTACTTTAAAGTAAATATAGCGTTAATTCAAAGGTATGGCAATTGTTTATCTTCTCATTTCAAGAAATTTTTTATATATATTTGCGAATGCTTCTGCCTTTTTAAACATTTGTATAACTGTACGGGGTTGCAAAACAGTATGAAATTTTTTTTTTCATCTTCAACGTTTGTTGATTTTTCAAAAAAGAGACAGTACACACTCAGGGAATAGGGTCGTATCACAACTACTAACATATCTGTAGCATAATCGTCGGTGCCTGCATGTACCATTCGAGCATCGTTTGCCGCAAAATGGAATATTCGAAAGTCGTTCATTGTAGCAATTCCCTTGACTAAAGCAGCACAGACGTTTATGTCTGCAATAGTGCATTGAACGATGGACATGGATAAGCGCGAATGGCATGTCATTAGAAACGAAATGCACAGGCAAAACACGCTTCATCGTACAACACAATGTCTGAAGATACTGTGGTGAAAGGTTATTTAAATGTTGAATTGTGTTTTTCTCTCTCTTTCTCTCTATCTGGTCTTGTACCGCATGCATTGAAAGTTGAATGTTTAAGCAGCTCAATATTTCTGAGATTTCGAGAAGCCTGTTCCCCCGCCCCCTCCTTTTCTTTAAAGCTTTTCTCCAGCGATGTTCCAATATAGCCCACGTGATACGCACTGCTCAAGACTTCCTTTTCACTAACGAAATTGCGTTGCTGCCTGCTTATTCCCTTGATTTCCCTCATGTAGAACAGTCTGGTTGAAGATTGGAGAACCATCGGCTTGGCGTAATCCACTCTAACTGCTGCAACAGGATCAAATTTGGCTATATGTAGAGACAGTATAAAATATCATATTCTGACACGACATCAGAGTTTTCTTTCATTTAAGTACTCTTTTTACTCTCTTTTTCTTTCACATAGTACTCGCAATCCTAGATGCAACATTCAATGTTAATTCCATATCATGTTTCTTTTCTCGTAGAAGGCTGTATTTTCAATCATTTCACTGTTGCGTTTTATCTCACGAGCAAGATTAGCTTTGATACCTACTGTCTTAGTTGGAGTTGCGTTTTGGATGGCCAGCTGTATAAGTATTACAGCAGCACAAGTAAAAAAAATTTAATTTCCTGAGATAAAATTGAATTAATGCGTTCAGTAAATATCAAACATATACAAATATGTCAGAACGTAAACTTGTTTTTAAATAAGCAAATACGTACAATAGAGTAAAATATGATTAATTTGACGATAAAATTGCTACTTGCCAAATTCACACATAGCTAAAAATCAAAAGGTAAAACTAATTATTAGTAAGAAGTATTAAATAATAAAGATGAGATTAATCAATTACTACGCTAATATAAAAGACATTCGTTTTAACTAAGATATAGATATTAAAATTCATCTGTGTGTGATTATTTTAAAAACTATAATCGTTTGTCTGATCTCAAAAGGGAAAAATTATTTTGGAAAAGAACTTTTTCCCCACTTGTATCTTAACACTTAGTATATACCTATATTGCCCAAAAACAGTCAAACTAACTGCATTGTGAAAGAAAAACTAATGTGTAAATAAATTAGTTTACAATTATTTTTATATTATTTACAGTCATATAACAAGTTGTTAGTAAATATTAACATTAAAATAAATTTACTTCACTCGGAAAAAAATATACTGCATAAAAATCTAAGAAATTGTGCCATAATATACACCATTGTTTTTCTAATTGAAATTCAAAAGCAGTCAAAATGACTTACTTGGGCAATCTAGTGTTAACAGCAAAATTTTTGCAGCAATCAGTTGGTAGAAACCAATATAAACATCAATAGAACACATATTTTTATTGATTACAAATAAAAAACACGTTAATAACAAATCAGGTTTATCAATAAAGCTCATAACTCTTAATTATCAAAAAAGAATTGTTGTTTGAATACATTTCTATCAACCATATCTATTTTTACTATGGAAAATTTCTTACTTCTAAATAAATAATATTGATCCGATATCTGTTTTTGTCAACATAAAATGAGATTTCTTTTGAAAGGATTTAAGCATGATATTTGATCAAAATCTAAATTTGAATAGATCCAGAAAAATAATAGCATTCGCTAAAGTACTTTTAAATTGCTTCAAGTCTGTAATAACATTTTAATGAAACATCCCCAAAAGGCAATCAATACGTCTGTCTAAAACAGCTGCTAAACAAGAAAAGTAACATAAACACAATGCTCTTAAATTATTATGAATTCCACTTTGGTGGATAAACTGAAAAAACTTCTTCATTTATTCTGACTACAACTGAGACAGAATTATGTGTGAAATTCTTCCCCATTAAAATTTTAAAATCCTTTTTAGCTTGTTCTCAAAACAATTTTTAGATTTAGCGTATGAGTTTTAACTTCAATTGTTTCACAAGTTAAGCTTGTAGTACCACGACTTAAATATGTGGTTTTCAAATCTAGAAGACAATTATTTAAGTTACTTGTCGTTTTATAAATTAAAGTTGGTATTGAACTTTTTGGCTCTGTAAATGTTTGCAATTTACTGCAAGTTGTGTGAATTATGCTTTTTTAATTTCTTAAGCTGAGAACCTTTGCAATCGTTCAAACAAAAACAAAAACACAAAACTCTGCTATCAATAGAATTCACTTTAGTAAATATTATTTGCAAAGCAATACTCGTGTATCATAGTACTCGTGCATGAAAACCCGGAAAATTCAGAAACTCGACAAACAGAGAGAAACAAAACAAAAAATAAGTTATGTCTATTTTAAAATGATATTCGTTGCAATAAGCGAGAATAACTTCAGTTCATTAGATTGTACAGTAAAGTCCCGAAAACTCCGTATAATGTAGACCGAAGAGTGTCCAAGTTTGTGAAAATAACACAGGATATCGAGAACGGGATTAAAAAATGATAAATACGAGTGTTTCCTCAGAAAATAGTGTAGTGCTCTTGTAACAATTATTTGCTTGAAAATATTACAGAAAATAAACTGCCCCAAAACCTTTAAGTAAAGAAAAAGTACATACTTTATAATGGCATAGATCATTTAATACACATGAAAATGAAAACTAATGAATGCATCGTATACAGTACCTGAGCAGACACATCGCATGAAGATGCTCAATGAAGGTATAAAGCTGTTTATAATGAGAATTTAGTACTCGACTTTGCAAAAACTGGCTACACTTTTTTAAAAAATGAGAAATGTCCTGTTGTCTTCCGTACTATGTTTTTGTACTTTGTCACTAAAGCGGCGAATGAACAGCAAATCCAATAACGATGTACCTTGTTCAAAATATTGAAGAATGGCATTTGCCGACAGCCATTGGTCTTTTATATTATGTGATATTTTAGGAAATTGTACAGTATCCTGAACGTTAACGCCAGACATATGGTGGAGGAGTGGGAGTGGGACGTCAGACAAAAGAATGCGGGACCTAGAACAGGTCGGCCCGCTGGGATTTTTCGACCCGCAAGTATGTGGCCGAATTATCCGGAATGCTGGGTTTTCAGGACTCTACTGCAGCGTATGGAAGTACTGTAAACAACAAGTCTAAGTATAGAATCAGTGACAACTCGGAGAGCTTTTCATTACTTCTGAACCATTCGCCATATTTTCTCTTCTGAACGTAATGGCAGTTAGACATGCAAGCGAAATCTAATCATGCTCTAGACGCATTCGATTGGTGAGATATCAAGGGAGAATAGTGGGAGGGAAAGGTATGCTTACGTTTTGCAGAGCACATTGATTGATGAGTGCAGTAAGGTGTTCTATTGCTGTTAAAAGGCATCAATCAATCCCTGCCCCACTCCTATAAAAGGGTACTTCACAGGTAGCAGCTGAACATCTTCACATTATTGATTCCTCATAGTAACCTGAATAAGAACTAGAGGTGACCTTCTATTAGGCTCAATGCCGCCATAAGAATGAGATGCCACTTTGAGTTGTTTTGCAGGTGTAGCGGAGTTAAACTTGTCATCACGTCAACCTCACAATCGACATGGCGATTATCATAGAGCAAAAAGAATCATGATTTGTCTTTTATCATTTCTGTTTTGCCTTTCGGTAATCCCCCTGTTGCTTTATTTCAACAAGAATGCAAAGTGAGTAAATTGTGGTGTGGTTTTAATGACAGTCTAAAGTGGACGGTATGAGCACAGATGACTAACAATCGATCGGTGGTGATTTGCTTTATTCGATATGGAAACATCAAGAGTGTCCTACACATGCTGGAAAATGATGGCATAGGTGGCTTGTTGGTGAATGATTTCCACCACGCCTTTAGACACCCTGTTTTATGGGTGCTGATTGCATCGGCACCCTTTAAACTTGCCATATTTCATTGCTCAAACCATGTTTGAAATACAGGTGCACCGTAGACGTGTCTAGATGAGTATCAGTTGAGATTTGACATACAGCAGTGGCCTTATGTATTCAACCACAAAAGGGCTCCTGAGGCTCCACAAAACATACCCAGGGGTTCCACGAGTTACAACAAAAAAGTGGAAAAGAAACTTATAAATGAGTATACAAAATGGATTCAAGTTCTCTAAAATGTTTGTACTCCCACAGAAATTTAAAGTTCATCCCTGTCATTAAGAAACTGAAAATTTTATTCATATGCAGGAAGGAAGATTCGATCTGGATACCTTCCGTTCCGAACATGAGCACTTTAGCGATCATGCTAAAACGATCGTCAACGCGTGATGGCTAGTACTGGTTTATACAGATATCACACCACCACACTACCCCCTGCCAGTGACTCGACGAATAGGTGAACGAACGATACCATTTTCGTGGCGAGCGTGTGAGCAGTTGCGTCACTTTGTGGTTTTTGCGTCAATCACGCGTGACGGCTTGTGTGGGTTGCGTCACTTGTGTGAGACGACTTGGTTGCTTTTGCAGTGGATAGATGGCGCCATGACTTCTGAGCGTGAAGGGTGCTGTTCCTTTGTACGGCCAGGGTCACCAATAAAAGAAGGAAGATTTCAAATGGGTATCTTCCGTTCCGAACGCGAGTACTTTAACGATCACGCCAAAATAATCATCTTTGCGGGATGACTAGTACTGGTTTATATGGATATCCCAACCGCGCCACACATACATAATAACTTTATTTTGCAATACTTTTTAAACTTTTATTGTAATATATTAAAAGAATATTATAACGCATTATATATATATACATATATATCATTTACTAGATTGTGAATGCTTTATTGTTGACTATCCTGAGTTCCACGAGATAATTGTATACTCATTAGTATAAGGTCTTGCAAAACTATATCGTTTTCTAATGGAAAATGGACCTTTTTACATTTGTGAAAAAACACCCACAATATATCAATAAATTGGATGATAAAAATTTAAATTTAAGCAAGAACGGCTCCTAAATTTTGTGTCACAAATTCATGCAAAATACACAGTATATTAACATTTTAATGCCATTCAGAACAATGTGCATAAGCGAAAAATATTTCTCCACGTGAGTGGCTCCAAAAACAAAGTACAGAAACAAATGAAACTCAGAATATGTGTGATGCGATTGCAGTTATTCTCGATAGACCTAGACTTCGACATTTGTGTGAAAAAATACAAGTACATATTCCTGTTACTAAACATAATGCATGAAAAGGTGACACTTGGATCACAGATTAATATTATTAATGAGTAAATTATATTAAAAGTAGATTAAAAATTTTTATATTAAATGCAATACACTTTTTAATTGCCTTTAGGTTGATCTATTGTTGATCTACTTTAAATATTATTTTAAGATATATTCTTCTAAGTGTGTGTGGAGTAGGGTTCTACGGAAATACTTTCTAATTCTAGAGGCTCCATGAGTTGAAAAGTTTGAAGATTACTGACATGCAGGAACGAACCCGATTTTCTCAGTCCAACCCATGCCTCTTATAGAATTGACTGTATACTGTAACTGCTTCCAACCAATGCGTACTTCATTCTATTACATGATTTCTCTGGCAGAAATAGCCTATTCTACATGTTTCCACTTTATATTCTACTTCAGTGCTTCTCAAACTTTCAATATTTGTGACCCAATATTCAACCATAATTTTTATCACCCCCCCCATACAAATAACAATGTATTGAATTCAATAATACTATGCTTTGACACTAAAGCTGCAGTACGATTTCTCTTACGTGCCAACGGGATATATAAACGTCTCTCACAGCCAACGCGTTAATTGCCCCTGACGTATATATACGTATTTCCAAAGTTCGATCATTTGTGTCCTGCTATCCATAAGATTATTCCGAAGGTTTTGGAATACAATAAAATAACCTTGACAATATTTGCGAAGGATGTACTTGTTTCAGAGGATTTTTTTATTAGTACCTTTTCTTCCTCCCGCCCCCATACATTACATACGCTCATCTACGTGTAAAATGATGCCATTAGGGGGCGAATTGAGTAACTTTTAATCGGCAGTTAAGGAATTAATTATAAACCGTACAAAAATTATCAAGATACGTGTTAGTTTTTGTATAGAATTTTTTACATGACAAGAGCCCATGGAGTCACTAGTAAATATTAAATTTGTTGTTAACTTAGTTTTGTTAAATTAATTATGAAACACATTGTGCAGTACTGATACATTTATAAGTGTATTATATCAGTGCAAATATTAATTTTATTTTTATTATGCCAGAATGAATTTTGTTTGTTTCAGTAAATTAATAATTTTTTAAAAATAATCTTGTTTTCGATTTTTCAATATGCTCGTACCCTCCTGGTAAAGTTATCATTGCCCTTCAAGGGGGCATGCCTCATAGTTTGATAAACCTTGTTATACTCCAAATATTCCTAAATTAAAATAAATTACCCCTATAAAATTATATTATGCTTTAATTATATTATATTATTAGCAACACATACTAAAATACTATATTCCTTGTCAGTTTATGCTCAGGAATAAAATTTTAAAGCCTTATCAGAGCTTAGGTTTCTGAACTATTATGAGTGTTTGACAATGAATCATAACCTAACTTATGTTTATGACATGTACGAGTATCTGCTTTTATTCAGGGATCAGAAGTTAAGTGATCTGTTTATTTAGATGATGATTCCGCTTTTTATTACTTTTTCTTGGGGGATCCAAACGCAGCATGAGTAAAGAAGCCATTGAATCAGACAAGAAATGATTACAAGTAGAGAATATTTTAACAAAGTAATATTACTAATCAAAAACTAGAAATGATTACTTGATAAGCAGAGAAGACAAGCTAAAGGGTAGGAAATAGTTTTGTACTTATATAAACGAGATGCAACTCCTCAGCCTCTTGACATTTCAAAAACTTCCGTAATTTTGAATATCAAAAATGTGACAACATAACTTTGAAATGAATCAATGTGGCGATATCGGCCACAATCATATATATAATTTTCTTTATCTCTTTGTAATATTATATATAATCATATATAATCTTCTTTATCATATATATCTTTCTCACTGATCATTTATATAATTTTCGGTGATGATGTTTTTTTGTATTGAAACTTTATTCTAGCTTAGAGTGTCTGTCTAGCTGGAAAGAAGAAAACTCGAGACAGAGAGGACAGACCTCGAAGGTACTCCGTTGACTGCTTTAGATTTTGTACACAAATAAAAAGTAACTGCAGCAATAAATATTTAAAGCAATAAAATTAAAAATATTTCGTGGATATTCCCTAGACAATTTAAATGAATAAAATCTGAACAGCAATATACTTACGTCCTATTGTTTGATATATATTTTTACTCGCAATAACCTGTATTCATATAATAAGGAAAATTATAACTTTAATAATTTTAAATATTGATATGTGTGTGGAATAAAAAATAACAACTTTGCTACTCATATTTAATATTTCTTTCTAAATAATGAATTTTTTTCAAATATATTAATATGATAATATGAATACATTATATTACAATATTAACAAATTCTCCTTAACTAAAAATATTATAAGCATGATCAAGCAAAGTTCTTTAGTAAAATTTAACAAAAAAAGCATTTTAAAAATAGTTTTTTTAATAAATATGATATGTTTTTAAATAATTATTAAATGTAAAATGTTGAATATTCAACAGGGAAATTTTTTTTAATGTGTAAAGATGCATTCTAATCAAATTTTAAGAGCCTATTATTCAGTAAATAAACATATATGAAATTCGAAAATGGAAAACTGTTGAGCAAAATATACAATAAAGTATCAGGAAATTAAAATATTTAAATGCGGCCAATATTTAAAGTTATTATTCCTGCTTTTTTAGATTCTAATATTAAGGTTATGTATTAAAATATTTCCATCATATTCTTTAAAAAGTTTTTTCTTATCTAATGTTTCCCTATTGAGGGTAAATACTAAATTTTTGAATTAGAGAAAAATTAAATGATTCTCTCTCTCTCTCTCTCTCATCTCCATTAAATACTTTTTATCAAAATTCTAACGGATTATTCATTCTTTTGAGATGGGACAAAAATATAAATGCATTTTAACTCCAGGGAAATAAAACACGATAAAATTCTACATCCTAAGAGAAAACGATGTAATATAGTTAAACAATGATATAATTGGAATTATATTTGAAATAATTCAATCCTTTCAAGTACCTAATTTATGAAAAAAAAAATTGTATTTCAATGTATTCGCAACAAGAAACAAGACGTTCATTTCATCAACAATATTTTACTGAAAGAAAATAACTGTGGAGATTAAAATTGAAGGCTTGATTTAAAATTTAATAAAACGCATTGAAGACTATGAAATAAAAGAATAACATATAATGAACTCAAACTATTCACAGTTTAACTTTTTGTAGTTTAATACAGTGAAGTCAGTGCTTTTCAAAATTAACTCTGCAAACGTTTAGAAGGAATATTTGTATTTGAGACAATGCAAATATTCTGTAATAAATAGAGATAACCGAAATATTCTATTTTCATTCAAGGCTTTGATTCAAATTGAGCTTCCTTCCCTTTTCATTCTCATCAATAATACGATATATCTTTCTGCTTCTAACTCGTCATTTTCAATTTAATCATTTTATGTCTGTGTAGTTGTTGATAAAAATTACTTAATTTATCTCAAGTAATGATAGGCTTTTCAACACAAAAACATTATTAGTTTTTCTTTTCCAAAAAGAATTTAAGGCAATGTATATTATAATAAAAATGTATAGAATGCGTTTGAAAAAAGGTAACGAAATAAATCTGTATAATTTTATATAGACAATAACATTTTTATGAAATAGATAAATGTGTTTTAATAAATATCCGAACAATATTCTTTCTTTTGTAAGAATGACTATGTTTGATGAGCACTATGTTTAACTCTTTTCATATTTTCATATTTCTGGAGTTGTTTTTAAATATTCTACATTTCTAGAAAATGGGAAAAGTTTACAGAAAACTGTGTTTAGTATATAAGGTGCAGTTCATTTTCATATGTGAAGGGGCTGTAACTACTTAAATTAATATAAGTGACATATATTTTTTTTTCTTCTGCTAGCATTTTGGATGTATTTAATTTATACTTTATTATAGTTTTAACACATTTTGAGATAAAAACGTACTTTTTTGCTTATCAGAATTATGAAAACGTTGACTAAATAAGATTTTCTAAAATTGGTATGAAACTAGTACACCCAACACTTTTTTTACGCGGTAGATATGTTCCTTAGAAAACCTTGCAAAAGAAGTCGTGTAAAAAATACATGTGACATACGGTAAAAGTTGGAGATATGTTCCACAATTTTAAAAATCGTGTAAGAGGAAAAATCTCTTAATATTTTCCCCAAAACCGTTTAAAAAAGTAATTTATGCTACGTATTTAGGAAACAAAAACAATTCTTTTAATTTAATTTTAAGAAATATTAAAATTAGTGTACAGTGAAAATTCAATCAATAAAAACAGACAACACATAAAATTAAAAAAAACCTGAAATAACTGATTCAATTCTACTTGATAATAAGCGTGCAGGTATATTACAAACTAAATCAAAAATTCTATCATAAGTGAATGTGTCACAAATGTCTAGCCTAACTGTCGGTTTTGATTCAAATGAAGAACTTCGTTCTTTATTAACGACCTCTGTTGGGTTTTTTCAATTACTACTATTAGCTCACACTCTCTCTCTATATATTTATTTATTTTTCTTGGTGGAATGTTCAATCGTTAAAAAAAACATTTTAAAGCGCTTAATTGAGCTGAAATTTTATATACATGATTATTTTGGATGACAATACAGTAATTTAATTATAATTAATAAAAATTAATTGATTAAAACTAATTATTTAAAGAATTACAAATACAGCTACGCTGGCATCATTCTTGGCGACTTAGCGCCCCTTTTAGCGACTTGTATCAAAACTTGAAGAGGTTTTTTTCCTCACGTTTTAAAGCATTCCGTTGAACTGAAATTTTATATACACGATTGTTTTGAATGACAAAACGAAATTTTAATGATAATTAATAAAAATTAATTACCACTGAATGTTGTGATTCTATCATATGTATAAGCATATTTATATTAATTTTAAGTATTTGATAAAAAGTAGCTAAAAAAAAATTTTCTTTTTTGATCTTAGTAGGAATTGACTTAATTTCTTTTTTATAATATTTGTGTTTTTATTACAAAGTCTTATTAGCGGATGTCTGTTTGGTTCCTCAAGTTGATTATATAACTCTTGATATCCTGCTACTTAAGATTACGTAGAAATTTTAATGCATGCTCTATGGCAGGATCATGGGCAATAAAATGTTGTTCCATACTCGTGGCAAATTTTAAGCATTCGCGAATTAAGTCAACTATTAGTAGCTGAAGTTCACCTTCGACTTCTTTTTATCAAAAAATTGTTCATAAACTCGTTGAAATCGTCCTCTTCCAAAGGGCACGAGTCTTCAATTTTTTTTGAAATGGGTACAAGAGCAAAAAATTTGCGTAAAAAAAAATTCGTTAAATTCGTGTATCGTGTTATGTCAAAATCGTGTAAAATAAAAGTTGTGTTTACATATAATTGAGTGTACCATAACTGTGAGCAAATTATTTATTGATCATCTCTTTTGAAAGGAATTAAAAAATATTCTCTATTGAAAAGTAAGAGAAGGAAATATTGTATAAGACAAAAATTTCAGAATTTTGTAACAAAACAATAAGTTTTAATGGCTTTGGTAATGCTTAAAAAGAATTAAACGTCAGCTTATCATCTTTAATTAATCTTTATCCTCTATATGCTCTTCAAGCATTTTACTTGCTTCAATTTTAAAAGAATTTTAGCAGCTCAGAATTTTATAATGAAAACAAAGCTTTCACCCATATTAAAAACATCTCTGAAAAGTATTTTTAAAAGTATATTTGTTAAAATATTAATTTATACGTATGTAATCTCATTTAAATTCAATTTAAAAAATAATCAAAGTTCAAAATGTGCATCAAAACATTTATTTAGAAACCTTATATAGCATCATGCAATTTTTATTTTTCTTAAAATATTTTGAACTAGATACTTCAAAAATCTGGTGACGGAAAGGGAAGAAAAAAATTCATAATTTCTTATTTATTTCGCAGAGAGAGGTGAAAAAAATGTTAAAATAAATTTGGGAACAAATGCAGATGTGTGACGAGGCAAAATATTTTAATGGTAAGGTCACACACGAAACATATTATAAGTATATTTGTACCAAAAGTAGAGCTAAAACCATTACTTTTTATCTGATGTCAGA
>BMAV01023183.1:96159-117449 GCA_019973955.1 Trichonephila inaurata madagascariensis | reverse complement strand
CATAATATTGTGGGGTTGTAGCGGATCTAATTTTCCTCCACCAGTTGGCTAATTGTGTAGGGGGCAGTTCAGAGATAAAATACTTTCTTTCAATGTCGATTTAAAAAAAAATGTTATATTACACTGTTTGTGTGCAAGATTTATAACTGTAACACCAATAGCATATTAAGATTGTATCAAGATGTAATTTGAGAGATCTTCTCTTAATACTATACTTAGACTTAATCTCTTTTATTTAACTTATGAGAAAAGAAATTTTTTTAAATTTATTTTTTTTTATCTAACAGTATTGCATTCGACATTGACTAGTCATTAAGGACATATTTATTCCACAGCCACAAACATTTTTTTTAACAAAAATTAATGCTCATACATAGGATAAAATAATATTGCATACTTACGTTGAGACGTATACAACGAAATATATCGCAATTTAGTTTCTTCGCATTCATTTAAACATATATGATTCAGTAACGCCTCACCTTATTTTTATTTGTTTGACGGACCAATAACAATACATTTGAATTGTTAAACCGAAACACATTTCAAAAAATTTCTAAAATACTCTTAGAATCAATACTTTTTTCATGGATTATTTTTTCTTCTCATTGAAAGAGAAGTTTAATTTCAAACCAAAGCGTAATATTTCATTTAACGTTCCATCTCAACATTTATGTTCGCATTTTACGAATACAATTGTAGAAATCTATACTGATTTTTGGCTCCTCATTTTATTATTTACTAAAATTCCATAATAAATAAAAAATTTTTTTACGTAAATTTCTTCCAATATTCTTAACTCGTAACTAAGTTTAAGATAAAATCCATCGCCCAACTTTACAAAGAATGTCTTACAGGTAACTCAACTGCAAGACACTGTTAAAACATAACTATTTTCCATCTGATGGAACTTTCATGAGAATTTTTAATTTAATTATAAGCTTCAGCAGCTCTTTTAGACAGAAGAACGATGTTTAAATTAAGAAATTATAAGTAGGGAACACCATTGTATTTTAAATCAGTCAATATACTAAAAAAGGTCTTCAGCATTATATTGTATTGCTAATTTCTTTGCAGGAAGGTTATGTGTCTGAATCATCTTGCCTATTTACAAATATAATGTAATGTCTTCAGCAGCCGAACAAAGAAATATTACAAAGAAATACCATTTCAAGACGACATTATACAAAGAACTAGACCCAAAGTCTGTGGACCACCTGTTTCTCTTGAGAAATTTCGAATATTTTAGTCGTGACTAGATGTGCAAAATCTTTTAAATTTTAGATCAATAACATATATTATTTCAAATTTAAGTCTGATGGATTTTAGCTCTGTCTAATGAAATAGTAACATGAATATTTCCTTTCTTTTTTTCCAGTACAAATAAACAGTTTAAAAACATTTGAGCAATGAATGTTTTTAGATATGTACCAACTATTCACCTGTCGACTTACATATAGGACACTGTTTTTAAAAAATATGATAGTGCAGATTTTGATCACATAATCTTAGGCGCAATTTGAAACATCCGATAGGATTTTATAAGTAAATATTTTGAATATTTCGATTCCTACTTTTGACGACAGCCTAAGATTGCTTTATAGGAATACTGTTTGACATTGAGTGTTGAAATGTTTGTGAATTATTTTCTTTTATATTAAACCCGCAGTCGTTCCATGGACAGCCGCGTTCACGTGAACATTAGTATCAAACTAATATGAAGCACTTACATTAGTCTCCATTTTTTCTTATAGATTTTAATTTAAAAATCTTAGTGGTATTAATAGGATCAAACATTATATGGATTGTGATATATAATATGAAATACGTCTTCAAAAATGTCAAATGAACCATGAAGACTATTTTCAGCATTATATCAATGTCATGTTTTCAGGAAGAAATTTTAAAGATCTATTTAAGTAAAATTAGGAGTACCAAAAAATTTAACCCGAAAAAAATGCTATTGCTACGATCTGAATTTCTGGCACTAGATGGCGTTGATTGGATATGGATTGACAACCGGCAGACGAAAGTATCTCCTTTCCTTATTTAAACGAAGAAATAATTTGTTCACCTCTTGTTAACTATAAGTTAGAAATATCACGTACGTAAATATAAAGTACATAGTCTTCATTTCATATATAATTACTTAGAAGGGTCTCGAATAATGTAATAGGCTAAATTCTGTTCTATTTAATTACTTCCTTACTTCTTCAACTATCGTAAATTCCTTAACAGCGACAAATATTGCTTAAGGGCGTTGTTTCTAGTTAAGGTCAGAATTCAAATTTTTAATTAACTCAATATTTATATTATGAATCAGAACGTCAACATTCTTAACACTTCCTTTCGATCACACCTTGAGCGGAATTTTAAATTTGGTTAGCTAGAACTATAGAAATTTAAAACAGGTTACCGTGTGTAAAATGCGTGTCCGTCGTAGACTTTATTTATTCCAAGACTTAAATTAAAGCACCTTTTTAACTATTCGTAGAATTCGACCTTTTCGTTAATTTGACGAAAAGAAGTACTGGACATTTTTATAAACTTTAATCAGCTAATCCTCAACAAGTATTTTCGAGGGTATTAACATCAGAACCTATATCTTTTTGATGGTATAAATTCAGGGTCATAGAGTTAAGTGATAGTGAAGAATCATGCCGAATCTCATACATAAAATGGTATCCAAAACTATATCTCCAAAAAGGAATTGTAGATTATTTAGTTACTACTCCTACTTTAATTTATTTGGTTTGCAAGTATTATTTGATCTTGTGTTTCACTGTAAATGATTTAAGTAACACTTTTAACTTTTTTACTCAGTCCCTCTGATAAACATGTAAGCTAAGGTGCACAAAACACATTACAAAATGTGTGTGTGAGATGTATTTCATTGTATAATATTCTACATGGAACTGATGAAGGAATTAAGAAGATATACTCATATACATAGATCAGGAAAGCGAACTTGGCAATTGTTGCAAAGCTTCTTTTCTCTCACCAGGTGGCGAATAGTATAGGGGGCATTTTAGTTATAGTGTCTTGTTTTTAGTTGGGGTTCAGAATTCGAATTTCTGCTTAACTCAATATTTATATTCTTTGTCAGCATTTCAACATTTTTAACAACTCTTTTTGATCACCTTGAGGTCAATTTGATAATTACGTAGCTCGACGAGTTTCGAACCAAAGCGTTTAATTTACCTAAATGAACCATCTTAGCATTTATGTTCCCATCTTACCAATGTAGTTGTAGAAATCTGTGTAAATGATTTTTAGCTTGACATTTTACTCAATCTGTGTAATAAATTTAAAAGCCTTGATGATCCCCATATTAAAATAAATTAAATGGAATTTGTTCCAAAATATTTTGCATTAGAAAAAACAAATTATCATATAATATATTTTAAAGGAAAACAATATTTGTTACTCATATGGTTGTACCTTTCACCACTAGTTGGCGTACAGAACCGGGTTTAAATAATGAAATGGAATATTTTGTGTGTTTAATAGTCTTATGAAATGTCAAATTATTGATTTTGTGAACAACGTTTGTTGGACTAATCACGTGAACTATATCTAGGCGCATACCTTCGATTGAAATAATATCCAAAAAGATAATTTTGAGTACTGCTTGAGATTATAAGTAACAGACATGTCTATCATTTTTATTAAGTTGTGAAGGAACTGTCGAGAATTTTCCCCAAATCTCTTTATCGCCTGAATTAAAGTTTTACGAAAAGGCGAAAATGTGGTTGCTGATCAGTTGTATGAATCTGAATTTTCCGATATAATTCTTTTACAATATTTCAATCTTATCAATTACCTTTAAGTTAAAGGCCATCGCTCAACTGAACAAAAAGGTATCATAGGTAACCTTACTCCGAGATACAGTTAAAAGATAATTATTTTCCATCTGATGCAACCTACATCAGAAAGTTGAATTAAATAAAAAGCTCCAGCAACTCTTTGAGTCAAGAGAATGATGATTTAATTAAGAAATTATAAGTAGAGAACAAGATTGTATTTTAAATCAGTCAATGTACTAAGAAAGGTCTTCAGCATTATATTGTACTGCTAATTTCTTAGCAGGAAGACTTTCTGTCTGACACAGCTTGCCTATTTAACACGTTTAATGTAATGTCTTCAACCACAGAACAAAGAAATACCATTTCAAGACGACATTGTACAAAACGCTGGACTACAAGTTTGTGGATCACCTGATTCTCTTCAGAAATTTAGAATATTTTAATCCTGTCTATAGATATGAGAAATCTTTTAAATATAAGATCTATAACATTTATTATTTCAAATTTAAGTCTGATGGATTGTAGCTCTGTCCAATGAAATAGTAAAATGAATATTTTCTTTCTGTTTTCCCTTTAAAAATAAGAAACAGTTTAAAAGCATTTGAGTGCGAAATGTTTTTAGATATGTAACAAATAATCACCTGTCGATTTACATATAGGATAATGTTTTGATAAAATTTTCATTGGAAAAAAGGTTCTTAGAAATTCAAGACTTTTAAATACGTATGGAAGAAAAATACCATATCAGAAATCGATCTTCAATGAAACACACAAAATTGTAGGTTACAAAAGCAGTTCTGATCCAAATTCCATTTTTTGTGCAAAGAAAAAGAAATTATCATTTAATGTTACATTATTATATGATCAGCTGATGTATTTTGACTTAGAGCCTGTAAGTTCTATAACTTCGAAATAAGATTTTAAAGAAAAATTTTTAGAAACCCTTTCAATGTAGAATCATGAGCGTTAAGAAATCTGTGAGACTTATACACGCATATAAACGTTTCAGTTCTAAAAATTATTAAAGTTTAATTCATACGTTAGATCAAGTGCTTTCTTAATCTCTAAAAAATTTGATAGTGCAGATTGTGATCACACAATCTTAGGTATCATTTGAAACATTCGATAGGATTTTATAAGTAATTATTGGGAATATTTCGATTCCTACTTTTGACAACAGCCTAAGATTGCTTTATAAGAATACAGTTTGACATTGAGTGTTGAAATATATTTGTGAATTAATTTAGTTTTTATTAAACACGCAGTCGTTCCATGGACAACCGCGTTCACTTGAACATTAGTATCAAACTAATATTTATCACTTGCGTTACTCTCGAGATTTTTCTTATAGATTTTAATCTATAAAACTTATTGGTAGTAAGTATAAATGATATGGATGGTGTTTTATAATATGAAACCCGTCTCCAAGAAATGTCAAATGAATCATGGAGAACATGCTAAGAGTTATATCAGTGTTATGTTTTCAGGAAAAAATTTTAAAGAACTGTTTAAGTAAAATTAGAAATATCAAAAGAATTTAACCCGAAAAAATTGCTATTGCTGCGAAGCGAGTTTCTAGCACTAGATGGCGTTGATTGCATATTGATTGGCATCTGGGACGAAAGTATCGCCTTTCCTCTTTTTACCAAGAAATATATAATTCATTCACCTCTTGTTAACTATAGGTTACAAGTATCACGTAGATAAATACAGAGTTCAAATAAAATAATTTCAAATAGAATCACCTACAAGAATTTTGAATGATGTAATAGGCAAAATTCTATTTTGTTTAATTATTTTCCTGTACTTCCGCAACTATCATAAATTCCATAACTGCGATAAATATCGCTTAAGGGCCTTGTTTCTAATTAAGTTCAGAATTCAAATCTCTACGTAATATTCGTAGTTAAGTTCCGAAGTCAAATTCCTGCTTGACTCAATATTTATATTCTTAATCATATTTTAAGAATTCTTAACACCTACCTTCGATCAAACCTTGAAAGGAATTTGAAATTTGATTACTTCGATTTATAGAAATTTCAAAGATAGGTCATCCTATGTGGTGAAAGGATGGGTGTTTCAAATTTTATTTATATTAAGACTCAAATTAAAGCATCTTTTAAACTCTATTTGTAGATTCATACCTTGTAATTCCTTTTTTTTTAAAATCACTGCGCAATTTTTTTTTTAAATTTCAAGTCTCAATTCCTGAACATGCCAAGTAAATGGGATTAATTTCAGAATATATTTCTGTTTGTTGAAATATGTTCTTGGTCTTAGTTTTAAGTGATAGTTTAGCATCGTTTAGATTCGAATGCATAAAACAGTTTATAAATTCAAATCTTCGAAAAAGACAATGCAGATTATTCAGTTTCTATTCTAACGGAATTTTAATATATTTGTAGATTCCAGTTGTATTATTTGATCTAGCGTTTCCTTGTAAATATTTAAATTAACACATTTTAACTCTGTTCTTATAAACATGAATGCTCATGTGTTAACACATTACTAAAGGAGATTCATTTCATTAAATAATATTCTACATGGAATTCATGAAGGCATTAAAAAATATATACCCATATTCATAGACCAGGTAAGGAAAACTTGGTAATTGTAGCACAGCTAATTTTATCCACCAGGTGGCGCATAGTATAGCGGGCATTTCAGGCATGAAATTCTTTCTTTTACTTAATTTTTTAAAAATTGCTATATTATACTATGTGTGTGTAAGATTTATAAATGAAATGACGCTAAATTACATTTTCGAATCTTATATATACTATCACAGATTTCTTTTGGTGAGAATGTAAGCATATGCCACTATATAACCAGGAAAAGATGATTCATATTATAATGCGAGTTTCCAGGGCTAAATGGCTCTGATTGGGTAGTGATTCTACCCTCATACGGAAGATTCGCTTTTCATCGTAAGATTAAAACTCGATCGTCAACAAGAATCTTCAAAAATGTAGTTGGTGATATACTGTTTTGCTTAATACTACACAAGCATTAAAGCCAATAACGGGAATTTCTTAGCTACCAAGGTTAATACAGAATGGACGTGTTTCTTACAGAGCGCGAAAATAAAATTTATTTGCCGCGTGACATTAATATTATTATTCTTAATATTAGACTCCGTAGAACTCAACTGTAACCGTGCCTTGGAAACCATGTTGAAACTTTCTCAACTGGGACCGTAAAAATGATGGAGAGATAAATGTAAGCTTTAAAAAAAGAATAGATCAATCAGTCAAGCTTTAAAATTGTTTATATTCTCAGTGGGAATTTTTAAAAATTAAAATATCATACACTACTACTTATTTATTATTATTTACTACCCTTGACACCTTTTCTGTGATTAAAATGTTTATTGTTTTTATTAAGATTCTATTTATTGCATTTCTGATAGCTATTAAGCAATTAAATTTACTGCTGCATTGCTGAATCTGATTTTCTCTTCCTTTCAGTAATTAATGTAACCAATTCCCGATTCAAGTATTTTCTTTTCCAATTTCAAGTGATTCAATTAATTATGAAACAAATCTGTTTGATTCTCATTCGAAATCTTTTTTATGTAAAGCGGTTCCCTTACTCATAATTCATAGCTGCTGCTGCCATCTAGTATCAGCTTTTTGATCTTGAAATCAACTCGCAAATGTTTGAAGATCCGAAGAGGGAAGAATATTTATTCAGTGACAACTTGTGATTTTGCCTGTAAAAAGCCTTAATTTTATCGTGAGGCATTTTTACTCATATTTTTTAATATTCATTGTATTGACTCTATTTTTATATTCAAGATTAAACTCAAAATGTATTACATAAAATGACTCCTTTAAATATCTGTTAAAACTTAAAATGAAATATAAAAAAAAATTACATTTAGTAAATACTCATAGTACATACAGTAATAAATAAAAGTGCTTATAGTACATATAGTAAGAAAGTGAACCTGGATAGCTCTTAACTCCTACGCTTTATGTCTCTCTAAATATTTTTCTTTACTATGTGATCTCAGGTCGTAATCTTGTTAAAAATTTAATCTCCGCTTTTAACCTTTAACTATCAATCATCGACCATTCTTGCGTACTCTAATACCAACGTTTAAATAAAAGTACTCATTTAACTAAATCTCATCTTCAACGAGAAAGGCATTTAACAGAACTTACAGTTAAAAAACATTTTCCCAAGAGGATTACCATAAGATTCGCTGATGGACTCGTTACAATGCTGTTAAGTTTCTTCCTCAAGAGTCGAGAATGTCAATAATCTTTTGTTTGTATAATGGCATGAAGCAATATCGAAATGTGTCCCTTTATTCATTTTGAATCAAAACAAGAATTTGGAAACCGCTTGAGATGCTATATCCCAGAAATGAGCATTACTTGTGTTAAAATGTGTCTTACATTTTACAAAATTTCTCAACTGAATGAAACAGTTCACGAAAACGGAAAAACGAGTTTGAACACTTGCTTTAACACTGAATTTATTTATATAATTGTATTCAAAAATTCTAAACTTAAAACTAGCTTTAAGTTGGAAAACGTTTGTCTAGTCTGAATCTTATAGTTCACCCTACATCGAGATAATGTTAAATAAAAATTATTTTCCATCTGATGGATGTTTCATGAGTATTTTTCAATTAAGAATAAGCTTCGGAAGCTCTTTCAAACAAATATCCAATGATTTAATTAAGAAATTATAAATAGTAAAATGTAACTGCTATATTTAAACTCTGCCTTTTTTTTTTACTATTAGTGACAGTCAGGTGGCGCTATTTGTCCTTTTTGGAATGGAATACTTTTAATCTTTCTTTTCCCAGGAATTTCCCGGAGAAAAGACGCGTACACGTGCTTTCAGGGAATGACTTTCCCTCCTTTAATTCCCTCCTTAACTTTCGCCTCTTGTTAACTATAAGTTACAATTATCAAGTAGGTAAATATAGAGTAAATATTTTTTATTTCATATAGAATCAAAAACAAGGTTCTCGATTAATGTAGTATGCGAAACTCTGTTCTGTTTAATTACTTTTCCTTACTTCTGAACTATCTTAAATTTCTTAACTGCGAAAAATATCTATTTAAGGTCTTGATTCTAGTTAAGTTCAGAATTTAATTTTCATCTTATCTCAATGTTTATTTTCTTAATCAGAATTTTAGCATTCTTAACACCTTCTTTCAATCACACATTGAGAAGAATTTGAAATTTGGTTAGCGCGAACTATAGAAATTTAAAAGATAGGTCATTGTGTGTGGTAAATGTATTGGTGTTGCAAAGTGTATGTAATAAAAACTCAAATTAAAAAGCATGTCTTTAAATGTATTCGTAGACTTAAATCTTGTTGTTCATTTTATAAAAAGAAACACTGAAGCATTTTTTAATTTTAAAGCATCGATTCCTGAACAAGCATTTTAGAAGGTATTAATTTCAGAATCTATATCTATTTTTTGAAATAAATTCATGCTCTTAAATTTATGTAATAGTTTAACATCGTGCCGAATCGACAGCATAAAACGGTAACGAAATTCATATCTTTCAGAAAGGCGATGTAGATTATTCACTTATTTTTCTAATCTCATATTAATCTTTTGGGAATTGTCTGTTGTACTATTTGATCTAGTGTTTTAATTGTAAATGATTTCAGCAACACATTTTAGAATTTTTACTTAGTCCCTATGACCAACATGAATGCTAATATTTTTACACAAAACAAAATGAGACGTATTTCATTGTACAAGTGAAGGGGTTAAAAAAAGATATACCCGTATGCATAGATCAGGTAAAACAAACTGGGTGATTGAAGTGAAGCTAATTTTCTCCAACAGGCAGCGAATAGTATAAGGGGCAGTTCAGGTATAAAATACTTTCTTTCATTAAAGATATTAAAAAAATTCTATATTATAATTCTTGTGTGTATTACTTATAATTGTAGACGCTAACTCATTATATTACTTATAATTGTAGACGCATTTATAAAACTCATATGTTATCATAAAACTCTTTTAGTGAGAATGAAAACTTATTCCGATACTTTACTAGGAAAGGATGATTAAAATTATAATGCGAATTTCCGGTGCTAGATGGCGCTGATTGGGTAATGATTTCACCATCGTACGGAAGACTCACTTTCCATGGTAATTTTAATAAATCTTATATTCTTCTAATATTTCCTGCCTACATAGTTTTAGACTAAAATTCGATCTCCTAAAAGGTACTTGAATATTGTAGTTAACGAAATACAGGGTTTCCTTTGATACCACACAAGCTTTTATGCAAATATCGTGAATGTCTTAGCTCCCAAGATTAATGAGAAATTAACTTATTCCTAATTGAGCTCGGAATTAAAATTTCTTTGCAACGTATCATTACTATTTTTGTTCTCAGCCTTAGATTCCGTAGTATTGATCTTCTATAACACCTAGTTAAAAAATTGAAACTTTTTCAGCTGGGACCATAAAAATGATGGTGAGATTATGTACAAAGAAATGCATGTCTGTTAAATTTTATTTATATCAAGTTTTAATTAGACTTCTACTTAACAGTAAACTTAGATTTCATTTAATTTAGGAAAAGAAACTTCTAAAAATTTATTTTCATTTTAAACAGTGATGCATGCGATCTTGACGAGTCAGTTTGAATAGATTTATTTCAGAGACACAAACATTTTGTTAACTAAAATTGATGCTCATACATAGGATAAAGTGATATTGCATACTAACGGCGAAACGCATACAGCGAAATATAATCCAATTTAGTGTCTTTGAAATCATCAACACGTATGTGTTTCAGTAAAACCTCAACCTGATTTTTATTTGCGTGTACGCACAAGTAACATTATTCGAACTGTTAAACGGGAACACATTTCAAATAAACATAAAGCTACTCTTAGAATCAATTTATTTTTCATGGATTATTTGTTTTCTTCTCCTTTTCAAGAGAAGTCTAGTTTCAAGCAAAGCGTAATAAATATTTTTACGTCCCGTCTGAACATTTATGTTCGCATCCTACGAATACAGTTGTAGAGATTTGTTTATTCCTTGTTTGGTTGCACATTTTTAGGTATTTACTCAGATACTCTGATAACTTTAAAGGTCTTAAAGATTACACATATCAAAAAGAATTATATGGAATTTGTTCTCTAATATCATACATGAGAATAAGAAAATGATCACAAAAATATACGCAGATTTTTGTATGTTATGTTAAACAAAGTTAGTTGCTGAAGCTGTTGTAATCTTTCTCGCATGGTTGCGTGCCGAATAGGGCTTAAATTTCGAGATGGAATATTCTGTGTGAGTTATGGCTTTTTGAAATGTCATATAAGTTTTAGTCAAGTAGCTTGTAGCTCTTTCCAATAAAACAGTAGTAAGATTAATTTGTTTCTATGATCCCAGTAAATAATAAAAACAGCTTTAAAACTTTTGTGAGAAATGTTTTTAGGTGTGTACCAATTACTCAACTATCGACATACTTAAACTGTATTTTTTGTACAAAATTTAGTTTGAATGCAAGTTTCTTATTAATTCAAGACTTTCAAATACATGTGGAAGAAAAACACCTTAAGAGAAATCGATATACACTATGAAACACACAACATTGTCGGTAATAAAAGCAATATTTCAATATTGCATTATATGCTCGAATAATAAATTTTGACTTACCGACTGTTAGCTCTATAAATTGAAATTCAAATTTTAAAAGAAATTTTTAAAATAATACTTTTAATGTAGAATCAAGAGCGTGAGGAAATCTGTGACACTTATACATGCATATATACCTTTAAATTCTTGTAAAAAAATATCAAGGTTTAATTCATACGTTAGATAAAGTGGTTTCTTAATCTTTCTAAAATATGATAGTGCAGATTGTTGTGACATACAATCTTAGGTATCATTTGAAATATCGAATACGTTCTTATAAGTAGTTATTGCGAATATTTCGAAGGCTCCTTTTGACGACAGCCTGAGATTGCTTTATAAAATTGCTGTTTTGCATTGAGAATTGACATGTTTGTGGCTTGTTTCCTTTTTAATTAAACACGTAGTCATTCCATGGACAACCACAATCACGTAAGCATTTGTATAAAACTAATATACATATCACTTGCATTAGTCTCAAGATTTTTCTTATAGATTTTAATCTAAAAACCTTAGTGATGATCATTTCATCAAAAATTATATGGATTATGATATATAATATGAAATCCGTCTCCAAGCAATGTCAATGGAACCATGAAGACCATGTTTAGCATTATATCAGTGTCATGTTTTCAGAAAAAGATTTTAAAGAACTATTTCTGTAAAATTAGGAACATCAAAAAAATTTAACTCGATAAAAAATTGCGAATGTTGCGATTCGAGTTTATGGCACTAGATGGCGTTGATTGGATATTGATTGATAACTGAGACAAAAGTATCGCCTTTCCTTATTTTACCAAGAAATAATTCATCCACCTCTTGTTAACTATAAGTTACATGTATCATGTAGTTAAATATAGTGTACAAAGTATTCCTTTTAAATAGAATCACCTACAATGGTCACGAATAATGTAATAAAATGAATTCTGTTCTGTTTAATTACCTTTCCTTACTTCCGTTCCGCACCTATCGTGAATTCCATAACTTTGAAAAATTTCGATTAAGGGTCTTGTTTCTAGTTAAGCTAAAAAATCGAATTTCTACTTAACTCAATATTTGTATTCTTAATCAGAATCTCGGCATTCTTTACACCTTCTTTCGATCACTCCTTGAGAGAAACTTGAAATTTATTTAGCTCGTACTATATAAATTTTTAAAAAATTTCACCGTGTGTGCTAAATGCATTACAGTTCAGAAGTGTATCTGTATAAAGACTCAAATTAAAGGATTTTTCGGACTCTATTTATGGACTTAAACCTTTTCGTTTATTTTACTAAAAGCAACACTCGACAATTGTTTTTAATTTAAAGCATCGATTCTTGAACACACCTATTAAAAGGTATTAATTTCAGAACCTAAATCTATTTCTTGACAGAGTGGTCTTTGAGTTGTGATAGTTCAGCAACGTGCAGAATCCAATGCATAAAACGGTATGGAAAATATCTTCGAAAAAGACCAAAAAGATTGTTCGGTTACTATTCTAACCATAGTTTAATCCGTTTACAGGACACTGTTGTATTATTTAATCCAGCATTTTACTATAAGTTATTAAAGCAACACATTTAATCTCTGTTCTTCTGATAAACATGAATGATAAGGTGTTTTGACATTACCAAATGATTTGTATTTCAAGAAATAATATTCTATATTGAACTGATGAAGGGATTAAAAAACGTATACCCATATGAATAGATCATGTAAAACGAAATTGATAATTGTAGCGGACTTAATTTTCTCCACCAGGTGGTGAATAGTATAGGGAAAGTTAAGGGGTAAAATAATTTCTTTCAATGAATTTTTTTAAAAACTGTTGTATTATACTGTTTGTGTGTAAGATTTATAACTGCAATGACGCTAAATTTCAATTAAAATCCTTATATATATTTCATATATTACATTTTAATTTCAAGTATCCATTCCATTAGGTACTAATTTCAGAATCTATATCTATTTCTTAACATTTATTCGTGGTATTTGAGTTAAGTGATTTTAAGCATCGGGCAGAATGAAATGCATGAAACGATAGTGAAATAAATATCTTTGAAGAAGACAATGATGATAATTAAATTATTATACTAAGCTCATTTTAATCTTTTTGTAGGTGCCTGTTGTATTATTTGATATAGTGTTTCACTATAAAAAAATTTAAGCAACACATTTTAGCATTATTACACAATCGCTCTGATAAACATGAATGCTAATATGTTTACTCATTGCAAAATGAGATACATTTCATTATATAATATTCTAGATGGATCGGATGAAGGGATTTAAAAAGATGTACTCATATGAATAGATCAGATAAAGTGAACTCTTTATAATTATAGGTGAGCTGATTCTCTCCACCAGGTGATGAATACTAAAGGGGGCAGTTCTGGGATTAAGTGCTTTCTTTCATAGAAGACTTTAAAATAAATGCTATATATATTGTTTGTGTGTAAGATTTATAACTGTAATGACGCTAAACTGCAGTTATAATCATATTTTATCATGGAACTCCTTTTGCGAGAATGAAACAGTATACCGATATTTAACTAGGAAAAGATGATTAAAATTATAATGTGAGTTGCCGGTGCTAGATGGCGCTGACTGGGTAGTGATTCCACCCTTGTGCGAAAGATTGGCTTTTTATCGTAGTTTTAAGAAATAATACATTCTAATCTTTATTCCTGCCTACATAGGTTTCTTAGCTACCAAAGTTAATAAAGAATGGACGTGTTTCTTATAGAGCTCGAAAATAAAATTTATTTGCCAAGTGACATCAATATTGTTATTCTTAATTTTAGATTCCGTAGAACTCATCTGCAACTTTACCTTGGAAACATGTTGAAACTTTCTCAACTGGGACCGTAAAAACGATGGAAAGATAAATGTAAGCTTTAAAAAACAATAGATAAATCAGACAAGCTTTAAAATTGTTTATATTCTCAGTGGGAATTTTTAAAAATTAAAATTGCATACGTTACTACTTATTTATTATTATTTACTACACTTGACCCCTTTTCTGTGATTAAAATATTTATTGTTTTTATTAAGGTTCTAGTAATTGCATTCCTGATAGCTATTAGGAAATTAAATTTACTACTGCAATGCTGAATCTGATTTTCTCTTCTTTTCAGTAATTAATGTAACCAATTACCAATTCAAGTATTTTCTTTTCCAATTTCAAGTGATTAAATTAATTATGAAACAAATCTATTTGATTTTCTTTCGAAATTTTTTTATGTGAAGCGGTTCCCTTAATCGTAATTTATAGCTGCTGCTGCTGCCATCTACTGTCAACTTTTGGATCTTGAAATCAACTCGCAAATGTTTGAAGATCCGAAGAGGAAAGAATATTTATTCAGTGGCAACTTGTGATTTTGCCTGTAAAAAGCCTTAATTTTATCGTGAGGCATTTTTACTCATATGTTTTAATATTCATTGTATTGACTCTATTTTTATATTCAAGGGTAAACTCAAAATGTATTATATAAAATGACTCCTTTAAAAATATCTGTTAAAACTTAAAATGAAAAATAAAATAAAAGTACGTATAGTATATACTCATAGTACATACAGTAATAAATAAAAGGGCTTATAGTACATATAGTAAGAAACTGAACCTGGATATCTCTTGACTCCTACGCTTTATGTCTCTTTAAATATCTTTCTTAACTAAGAGATCTCAGGTCATAATCTTGTTAAAAATTTAATCTCCGCTTCTAACCGTCAACTATCAATCATCTACCATTCTTGCGTACTCTAATACCAACGTTTAAATAAAAGTACTCATTTACTTAAATCTGGTCTTCAACGAGAAAGGCATTCAACAAAACTTACAGTTAAAAAAAAATTTTACCCCAGAGTATTAGTAGAAGATTCGCTGATAGACCCGTTACAATGCTGTTAAGTTTCTTCCTCAAGATACGAGAGAAGGTCAATAATCTTAAATAAGTTTGTATAATGACATGAAGCAATTTCAAAATGTGACCCTTTATTATTTTTGACTCAAAACAAGAATTTGGAAACTGCTTGAGGTGATATATCACAGACATGAGCGTTATGTGTGTTAAAATGTGTCTTACATTTTACAAAAATTCTTAACATCTGAATGAAATAGTTGACGAAAACTGAAAAACGAGTTTGATCACTTGTTTTGATACTGAATTATTTTATATAATTGTATTCAAAAATTCTAAACTAGCATTAAGCTGGAAAACGATCGTCCAATCTGAATCTTATAGTTAACCCTACATCGAGATAATGTTAAATGAAAATCATTTTCCATCTGACAGATGTTTCATGAGTATTTTTCAAATAAGAATAAGCTTCAGAAGCTCTTTTAAACAAATATCCAATGATTTAATTAAGAAACTATAAAAAGAAAAATGTAACAGCTATATTTAAGCTCTGCCTTTCCTTGACTATTAGTGACAGTCAGGTGGAGCTATTTGTCCTTTTTGGAATGGAATACTTTTACCCTTTCTTCCGCCCAGGAATATCCCGGAGAAAAGACGCGTACACGTTCTTTCAGGTAATGACTTTCCTTTATCTTTTAAGTTTTATTCTGCAATATATCTGTAATAGATGTGTTATTTTTTTTTGTGTTCCCTTTTTGCTGTGAAGCTTAACGAAGATTAAACAATATTCCTTCCTGTTCCTTTTTAATGGGTTTGGAAGTATTATTTGACCTTGTGTTTCACTGCAAATGATTATGCATCACGTGTTAACATTTTTACTCTTTCTATTTGATAAACATGAAAGTTAAAGTATGCAAAATGAGATGAATTTCACTATATCATTTTCTACGTGGAATTGATAAAGGAATTAAAAAGATATACTCGTGTGCCTAGAACAGGAAAGCGAACTTGGTAATTGTTGCAAAGCTACTTTTTTCCCATAAGGTGGCGAGTAGCATAGGGGGCATTTAAGGTATGGTGTCTTGTTTTTAGTTGGGGTTCTGAATTGAAATATCTGCTTAACTCAATATTTATTTTCTTTATCTACATTTCAGCCTTTTTAACGCATCATTTTGATTACTTTGAGAAGAAATTAATGTGTCTTAGCTCAAAAAGTTTCAAACCAAAGCGTTTATAATTTATCTAACCATACCTTCTTAGCATATATGTTCGTATCTTACCAATGTAGTAGTAGAAATCTGTGTAAATGATTTTTAGCTGCACATTTTACTCAATCTCTGTGATCAATATAAAGGCATTGATGATCCCCATATTGAAATAAATTACATGGAATTTGTGGATGATCATATAATATATATTTTTTATGATAAACAAAATTTGTTACTCATGTGGTTGTACATTTCACCGCAAGGTGGCGTACAGAATAGGGTTTAAATTCTGCGATGGAATATTCTCTATGTTTAATGGTCTTAAGAATCAAATCATTGCCTTTGTCTGCAAAGTTTGTTAGACTAATAACGTGAAGTATATCTAGGCGCATGCCTTCGATTGAAATAATATCCCAATAGAGAGTTTTCAGTACTGCTTGAAATTACATATAAAAAACATGTCTATAATTTTATTAAGTTGTGAAGTACTGTCGAGAAGTTTCCCAAAATCTTTATCGTCTGCATTAAAGTTTAACGAAAAGGGTAAAATGTGGTTGCTGATCAGTTGTATGACCCTGAATTTTCTTACATATTTCTGTTCCAATATTTTAATCTGGCAACTACCTTTAAGTTAAAGCCCGTCGCCCAACTGAACAAAGAATGTCTAATATGAAACATACTGCGAAATACTGTTACAAGATAACTATTTTTCATCTGATGGAACTTTCATAAAATTTTTAAATTTAATAATAAGCTTCCGCATCTCTTTCAGGCAGAAGAATGATGATTTAATTAAGAAACTATAAGTAGGGAACAAGATTGTTTTTTTAAATCTGTCAATATACTAAGAAAAGTTGTGATATGGTCGATCTTCGTTGACCATATCGTGGGGTTTCAGCATAAATTAGAGGTGTGGGATTCTCGAAATGATGAGACATTTTAGAATTCTTAATATGACTTTTATTAAGAATTTAACTTAAATTAATTATATATCGAACAACCTTATATTAAGTGAGAATAAACCATAACACGTAGCCATAATTAACACAGATCGCGCAATTGGATCACTTATCTATATAACTATACTATATCCACCTACTCTCAATCTTAATAATATATTCGCATCCAGAATATAATCTTCCTACCTTGATTTCTAAGCAACGTCCAATCCACTTCAGATATTCATCTAAGCTGGCGTACAATAGTATGTACCTTGGATGAATGGCGAGATTTTCGTGATTCTTAGGTAAGCCGTCAATTTACACTTCTATCCTTTCTGAACTGAACTTTCTCTAAATTGCCATCATGCTTACTAAAACTTCTGTCCTTTTAACGGTTATCTTATTTGTATCAATCCGTCGTTTCACTTCTTGGATTTGGGTTGGAAAAGATTTGCCATTAATCGTGGCCGTCAAAGAACACAGAGGTTATGTTAGAGAAAGGACGCGTGAGACGTCACAATCCCCTCCAAGAAGCAAAACGGGATTTATTCAAGGGTCCACTTGACCCTTAAGAAATTACGTGCCTAATTTTTTATTTCTGAATCTCCTCCCTTTCTAAGTTTTATTTAAATTTTAACCTTGAATCCTCATTTTAACTCGTAATTTCCAATATTTAACTTTAATTTTCATTATTCATGTTAAAAACTAAATTTAATATTCCTCTTTAATTTGAACTCTTGACAGACACAATTAATTTTACTCCATTAACTGGACCAACATTAACAGTTTTGCATTTTAATCATGGTATATTCTCACTTTTACATATGTACTTAACTCTATTTAACGCTACTTAACTATCTACTTAAACTACTATACACTTATATGTCTCATTTCCATCCCTTCCTGGTTACATATGAGCTTTTAGACAGGGTTTTCTTCTCCAAGTTGAGGATACATTAGCATTCAGGTTCTGTCACCCTAAAATGAAAACTCTTTAAATTACTTGGCAAAATCTATGTTTACATAATACCAGCACGTTTCACAATTTTTATGCATTATATATCATTTTTAAATTACAACAAACTTTCATGTCCACCCCGCATCTGGTTCCGTCAAACTCCCAATGAGCCGCGCAGCGCTGTTAATGTTATTGTTAGTGACCTGACTACGCCGCGTTTCCCTGAACCAGATGCACCTTAATACGGAACAATGCAACAACATATATATACACACTATACAATTACAAACATTTTTCAAATAATCATTAAAACAAATAACCAAAGGAATTGTCGCATCTCACGAAGTCATACATCGAAGTAAACAAATGCATAATTACAATTGTTTTCTCCATCAATTGAGAGAAAAAAATTTACAAGTCAAAAGTTCAAAAAAAAATATACACTCATTGTAGTGTCAACTTTTGCTTGAATTATAACTTTTAAACACCGCCCGAGACTTCCTTCTTTGCGATAATTCTTCCGACCACTTGTTGGAAAGAACATAAAAATGAAACAATACAACCTGATTTTTATGGTTTGTCTCCCACCAGTACTTCCATGGACAAGGGGCTATCACTGTTCGCTCCTCTTCTCATTCCCCGGTTGCTCTGTGATCCCGTATGTTGCCTGATGTAGGGTTTGTAGTTTTCTCTTCGGCTATTCCTAGCTGGGCTTGATGTTACTCCATTGGCCGGTCGGGACTCCTGATTATTTCATTTGCGTGGTCTCAGGTGGTATTCCTTTCTATCTTGAACTTCAGCGGCTCCATCCGGTTCTTCCTACTTATATAAATATTATCTGATGACAATGGTCTTTTATTTATTTTATTGGGTACACGTTTCTGCCACTTTCTTTGTGGTCCACTTGACCAAGATCCATGCGACCGTTTATCTCCTGCTCTATCTGGGCGCTTTCTTTTAGTTCTTGCCTTATTACTGGAAAAGGAGCAAGGCAGTGATCTGATAAGTGATAAACGCTTATCGGCCCTATCCATGTGTTTCTCATATTGCTTTGACTTGAGATTTATCCCTTTTTCCTCTAACTCACACTTTACCGCAGACCCTCTCTTCTTCCCATATTGCGACTCATTTGATCTTTGATGTACGTTTTCCAAACTACTCGTTTCCTGACGTGAACTAATACTATCCGAGCGACCTGTTCCTAACTCAACCTCGTCACATTTCCTATGACTATATATTCTTACTTGATCAACATTGACGGTTAACCTTTTTCCTGACCTCCATATTACAATATTATTATTATTTCTTACTTCTAACACTCTATACGGACCTTCAAATTTTTGCTTGAATATCGCGCATATCTTATTAGCTGCTGAACTTAAAGGGTGTGTCTCTAATAAGACCCAGTCATCTACCTTAATTTGTACATCCCGCCTGCGTCTATTATAATATTTTCCCCATCTTTCATGCTTAGTTTTCGTTTTTAGTCTAGCTTCATGAAACAATTTCTCAATATTTCTCACTGCAAATTCAGTTCCGTACGAAACCATTACTAATTTTTGAAATAAGGTAATCAACTTTCGACCCAAAAATAATTTCGCAGGGGTTTTTCCCGTCGTTTCATTCACTGCCGTACGAATAGCGTAAGCAAACTCACGTAAGAATTGGTCCCAAGTATCGTGTTGATCATTTACATAATTTGCAATCATTTGCACTAGATCGCGATTTACTCGTTCTGTTCTATTTGCTTGCGGCCTATATGCAACAGTCTTTACATGCCTTATGCCTAATCTTTCACTTAAATGTTCAAAAATTTCGGATATAAATTGGGGACCGTTATCACTTATTAATTTTATTGGAGCTCCAAAACGCGATATAAAATTATCAAAAAAAGTATCCGCTATTATACCAGCCGAGGCCTTTTTAAGAGGTATAATTTAAGCCCATTTGTTGAAATGATCGGTAATTACTAAAACATATCGATTACGTCTTACTCTCAATATAGGGTACGGACCTAACAAATCTAACGTAACTATCTCATTTGGATAATTTGATACAATCGGATTTAATCGACCAGCTGGTAACGCATTTTTATAATTATTAACTTGGCACATATGGCATGTAGAGACATATTGATCAATAAATTTTCTCATATACGGGAAATAACAAACGTCCCGAATTTTATGATAAGTTTTAAATCTGCCTAAATGCCCTGTGATTGGCTTGTCGTGGAATTCGCGTAAGATGTCGTTTCTTAAAGACTTTGGAATGTATACACGCATTTCACCTAACGACGTTGCGTGTTTCGCATAAAACAACAAGCCTTCAATTAGACGGAAGTCGCGGGACCAATTCTCACATATCGTCGCATTAACAGAGTTATCTTTCGGGTTTTCTAAATATATATAGATATGACCTAATTCTGGGTCATTCTTTTGCTCTGTTATTAACTGTTCCCGTGATGTAAGTACTAGATCTCTGATTATTGCACAAGTAACTTTTTCTCCTATTATACCTTCAACTGGGTTTCGAGATAACATGTCCGCCACCGCATTTTGAGTTCCAGGTCTATGTTCCCATTCTATATTAAATTCTGCTAATTCGAGTGCCTATCTGATCATCCTACTCGACAAATTTTTTCCTTGAGTTAAACGTGTTAAAGCAGCGTAATCTGTAATAACTTTAATTGGCATCGCTCCTAAATATGTTCGGAATTTGTTCAACGCCCATACTACTGCTAGACATTCTCTTTCGGTTACCGTATAATTCGTCTCCGCGTTGTTCAGAGTACGTGAAGCAAATATAAATGGTCTTTGTTCTGATTGAGCACTGCTCCTAAACCTATTTAACTGGCATCTGTAAATAATTCGAAGGGTTTTTAAACTCCGGCAATTTTAAAAC
>BMAV01023183.1:39063-76764 GCA_019973955.1 Trichonephila inaurata madagascariensis | reverse complement strand
TTAATATTATTATAAGTAATAATTATATTATATTAATATTATTATAAGTAATAGTTATATTATTTCAATATTATTATAAATAATTATATCAGTATTCAACAAAAACTTTATATATTTGGTGTAAATTTCATTTTTGTAATTAATTAAATAACTGGACAACATTCTAACGATTGGTTCGATATATGTTTCTAATATCACATGTTTAAGAGTAACAGGTGATTTTTGAGAACTTATTTACTCGAGATTTAAAATGTGTAATATCTAATAAAGTAGAAAGAAAAATAGCATTTATGTACGGATTGGTAACATCTTACAATTCTTAATATAAGATATTTATCATATAATCTCAAACAACACAAGTCACAGTAATGTTACTTTAATTTGATTTACACGTATAATTAAAACATTTGCTATTATACCGCAAAATGTATTTTTTCATAGAAAATAAAGAGTTTTGAATTGTTAGTATTTAGTTTTACTATTTTTCCAATAATCACAAGTCAAAATTATTTGACGGCACGTCTATACCTCGCTAAACATTTTTTTTAGAAAAAAATGGCACTTTGATCCATAAAGGTTAGCCACCCTTGCTCTAGCAGTTATGTTTTGACATTTTCGAGCTACAAGAAACGAAGTTACCAGTACGACTGATTAACACTACAAATGAATGGAGACTAGTTCAAGGACACGAGAAAACTCCATTGAGGATGAAAGAAGATATTGAAGATGTTTCCAGTGAACTGGTACAATTGGGGCAAAAGGTTGCCTTTCTTGGATGAAAAGTCCAGAATCCTATTTCTCTCGGCGAGTTAGGGGCCTAATAAAATAAGTTAAAAATTTATGACCCCATTAAACGTGTTAAAAGAGAGAATAACTTGAAATGTCCAGAAATACTTCAAAAATAGGGAGATAAAAAAATTGAATCGCAAGAAAAAAAATCGTTATGTAGGAAATGTACTTCGCTATTGGGAGGTTAGTTTACGAAGAAAACCGTGAAATGTTCTTTGTTCCAGGAAAAAAGTTCGCTATATAGAAAAATTCGTAATATAAAGGGGTTCGGCTGTATATTCATTATTTTATTTTCAATATTTGCTCATGGTATTAATTATGACATCGGCAAGTTATTTAATGTAACCAGTTTGAAATAAAAGTTAAGGCTAATAGTTTTGACAATAGTTTTAACTATTTTACACAATTTGAAAAATTTGTTGATAGTTTAATTTATGCATGACTAAGTGAGCCTCCTGTTTCATTACATTTATTATTCTGATTTTCAAAAGTTGGAGAAATATCATGGCATAAAAATTTACATAAATCATAACTATAAATATCCAAACAAATAACAGCTATTAACCACATTTTTTTATTCGCCGGTTAGCACATCTCATTTCGTCCGAAACCCGATCAACACCACCGCCGTACCCTCAAAAAAAAAGTTTATAGCACTTAGGACATTTCAGGCTTAACTCGTTTTACTGCAAATTAAAGGCTAAGACTAGTTAGCTTCGACAAGTTCTGTTTCTTTCCTCTGTTTGCTTCTTTTCTAGTCTAATTAATTGCTTCGTATTTGTTCAGCATTTGTTCTGTGGGAGCACTCATTTCACACTGTTCTTTCCTGCTTTTATTGCGTTTTTCTAAAATTAAGATCCTGCTCGGATTTCCCAGACTACCTTTACGCTCATGGGCTGGAAGTAATTAGGTGGTTAATTAAAGGAATTGGTTCCCAGAAGTTCGAGAACTTTTTATTTTTATTTTTTTGGTTTGTAAGAATGCGCTTGATTATGATTACTCACCTCACAGATTTACACAAATAAAAATTAGTATTTCTCTGATATGCTATTGGATGTCGGTTAATTTTAAAATGATCAGAAAAAGAATCAGGTATTTCATCATTCTGAAGAAAAAAAAAATCAGGTATTGTTCTCGGTTAAAGTTTTACACAGAATTGACTATATATAATTATTTTAATAAATCATTTACTTGTATGTTAAATAAAATTATTTGTATTTTTACCTTAATACAATAAGTTGAGAGAAATATTAATTACAACCAGAATTAGAGCTTCCTAGAAAACATTTGATAATGATATGAAAAATTAGTTGACCAAACCCATGTTAGGCTTAAATATCCCCCATTTTATGACTACATCAACCAAAATTCAGAAAAAAGAAATGAATTAAACGGTTATCAAAGAAATGGTTTCTTGATCACTTTGAAATATCTTTAATATTGACATTGAAATAGCCTTATTATTGAAATATTCTTGACAACTATATTTGAATACTTTCGATATTTATATCGATATATTTTTCATATCAACACATTCTGAATATTGATGTATTGTTGATATTTATACTGATATATTCTAAATTATGGGTGTGCAACTAAAGTGCTAAAACAAAACCTCTTGATCTGTTTCACCACACCTCTACTTGTATGAAAACAATTTTCCGGATAATTCCCTGACACTTCGTTGAAACACGCACGACCATACCACACTTACCAGCTTTCACAGGGGCCATCTTGGATCTTAGACACACACTGATAGTGCAAAGAGCTATGCAGACTGCACCAAATATACCACTGATCCTGCTTTCCCAGACCGTATTCTAAAGTACCTGGGACTGTCTAGACAAATCGTACATCCATTGCTGGTTTTGGATTTCGTTAGGGTTGTGATTCTCAACAATTTTTTATTTTGTTGTGGTACACTTTTAACAATTTCAAAATTTGGCGGCCCACTAACAATGGTTTAAAAAATTTACCTTTCTGTAATACACTATACACACGATAGTTAATGATTATAATTCTTTTAATGTTAAATAAACTATGTACGACAAAGATAACAAATGTTCATTGAGTAATTAAATATAAAAATAGGTTTAATGCGAAGTTTGAGCTCTACGATTTTTGATAATTTCGTTTATACTGAATAGTGAAAATTATAATGCTCCTCTCATTTAGTCATCTGCATTTAAAAGTCTAGATTTTTTTTGTTCATTTTCATATTTATCAATACTTTCACCCAAATAGGATGAAAAAAATTGTAGCAGTATTTTTAAAGCTTTTTTGGCTATGATGGGATAATCAATCGCCTTTAACCCTTAACTTCGCACTGTTGCATTTCTGCAACATATGTTTTATTTTAATATTTAACAGACTCAATATTTTTTAATTACCTACAAATCACTTATCAGGGAAAAAAAAGATTACTGCAACAAAATACATGCTAATTTTGTCACTAGATGGAAGTACATTTTTTCCAGAAATCACAACAATTATAAAAATCTCTGCTGCCTCAAGAACTGTGTTTTTGCTATAAAAAGAATTCCTTATATTTTATGCTTCCTCTTGTTTATTGACGAAATAAATTACCAGGTAAAAAGTTTAAATATTTTATGATGAATAATCAAATCTTAATATAAAATTTTTTTTGTAATTTACAGCACTACTGCGCAATGTTGCAATTCTGCAACAAACAAAAAAATGACTGAAATTCATTTTAAAACAGCTTAATTTTTTTTTACATATTTTCCCTTTTATTATTACTTGAGAACTAGCTGATATAGTTTTTCATAGAGATTTAAAAATTTGGGAATTTAAGGGTTAATTTTAATCCATAATGAATTAATTGACTCTTCCGAATGTTTTGAAATTAAATTTCGATTAATACAAAGAGAAATTAGTTTCTCCTCTCCATTTCAAGTTAATTCTTACACAGTTGTATCCGTACACAAATGGATTACGAACCCAATCAAATTTTTTTTATGTATAAATTTATCCACGAAAGTATAAATTAAACATTCCAAGAGTACCCTTAGTTTATTTCTATAAAACGCTCGAATGATTCAGTTACAATTTTTTTTTCTCAGAGTGTAATTAATAAATTTTTACAAAATTGGTGGCACCGTAGTTGAGAATCACTGCCTTAAGGTGTAAAGTCAGAGGCCTGATCTCCCCTCAGGGGGCTCATCTTCTTTAGGTGGGTACGGTTGCCACAATCCTGAGGTACCCTAGTGATCTTTTCCTATTCCCAAGGGGTTTACTATCTTTGGTAAACACGGGTGTCACGACCCCGGGGTACCCCAGTGATCCTTCTCTATTTTCGACCCTCCATCTTGTCATCCAATTTCTTCTTTTCCCGTCCAGACCACAGACCTATGAATGTTTGGCACAGTATAGACAAAACTGGCTCTTGCTCCATAAAACACCAAACTCAACTCAACTCAACTCAACTCAGGGATCTGATCTAGCCCTGCTGATCTCCGGGAATAGTCAACAACAAATTAAAGTTATTGATATAGTATTCAATACTATTACTTATTCATACTCATCATTTAATTGTTTACATTATACAATTACCGAATACAAATGTATTACTAATATTTATGCTGAGATTTTCATATAACATTTTCGTATATTGAAATTAATATGTTTCAGATTTTAATATTGATATATTCTTGATACTGATGTACTCTTAAGAATATCAAGAAAATACAAATGTAGCAATAGGAGAAATACATGTGGCGTCATAATCACATGTTAATCACATGTTTGGTTATTTTTATAATTATAGTTGAAGTGCCAAAATAAAATTTTACAACACAGTGAAATTCACCCATGAATATATATCAGTTGGGTAATTTTTTTTATTGTGTTTATTATCCTGCAGTAAAATGTAGCTATACACCCAAATTTTAAAAAAAAATCTTATTTAGACATACAACTCATTTTGAAAGGAACGTGTATGAAATAAATTATAATTTAAAAAATCTAAAAAACACCCTTTTATAGTTAATCGAACTAAGTTGTAACTTAATCTTTTAGTCGCCAAATCTGCAAATGGGATCTGAAATTAGACGCCAAATGCGGGGAGGGATCTGAAAATGTGAAATCGTTAATTCTGATGATCCTGATCAGGACAATGGAACAAAATTATTAAATTATTGTATTGTCATCGGTCCTGGACAAGTAAGCAAAATTTCTTATTAATCTGAGCTTTCCAAGTGTGTAAAAATTGAGTTCAAAGATTCCGTTACATACAAGTGAAGCTTATTAAAAGGTGTTAAAAATGACGGAGGAAAAAACAATGGTATTTTATTACAAATACGTATACAAAGAGAGAAAAATAGTTGATTAATACACACATTATACATAATGACACATAATCATAGTGACATTGAGAATAAGATACTATATTTTTAACATAAGATAGTATAAACGAGTATCTACAAAGAGGCGTATTTAATGGTTATCGTACTCTGAGTATATCGTAATATTTTTATATAGTACGACTTAAGTGACATTATATATAATTGTGAAGGTTAGTAATGTTCGAATGGGCTCAATTCATGTGACGTCATAGTCACATGATAATCATAACCACTTGTTTGTAGCCAATAAGTTCAAAAACTCATTTGGCGTCATAGTCGCACGATAGAAGCAATCATGTCTTTACAGCTAATCAATTCATGTGTTTCGTTGTTGCATACTTTTGCTCTTTGCAGAGACTATCTCATAAAAAGCACATATTTGTCAACAATAATAACGCCCATAGGTACACAAAAGACCTTTTATTTAAAAGGGCATGTATAAAAAATGATTTTTTAATTAATTTCAAAATATTTTGAAGAATATTTTCTTTTCATAACATTTGAACATCTTTAAGAAATTTGAAATTTTATCTAAGTTTTACAAATAGAACAACGTAGTTTGAAGTCCGTTTAAAATTCAATGGAGAACAACTAACTGTCAATTCAATTAACAGTCGAGAATTGAGTCAATTGATTAAAAATAATACATATCGCCATAACTTGCTAGTTCTAGATTAATAAAATTTGACTTAAACTTTCTATTTTGAGGGTGCATTTAAAAATTGTTTCCATTTTAACAATTCATGCTAATAAAGGTTTCGAAAGTATTAGAGCAATTCAAGAATTCTCTCAAGTAAGTATATTTTATACATCATATTATTATCTTTTCTAGTTTCAATATGAGAGGCACACTACAATTGTAGTGCGGGTATTAGGTACATATCCTCCGTGTAGAGCTGCTCAAGAGAAAGATGAATTACTTTAAGAGGATTACTTTCGTGTCATTGTAGCTTAAGTCTCCGTTTCGTGCACAGACTTACTGAGATACGCGGGAAATAAATGTGAAGGATTCTCGAAACTTAAGTGCTATTGAGCAAATAAGGGTGTCCGATTTTTCTTATGTAATCTTTGTTTAAAGCAAAGATTGAGATAAACTGCCTTCACCTCTACTTTATAAAATGTTGTTTTCAGTACTTTATTCCTTTTTAATTCTTTTCCAGAATGTTTAATATGCTTAAGGTATCCGACTACGTTCGGAACCGTGATTTAAAAAAAAACGCATGAATGGATAATTTTCAGGATATTTAGTGTCACTTAGATTAGAATACATGTATAAAATTGTTTTAAGGACGATTTGACAAAAAAAATTATTTAAATACAATATGTTGGCAAAAAATTAATTTAGACTAACCTTTTTTCAAAATCTTCTTTTTTTATATAAAAAATGCTTCTAAAATAATATTTTGCTTATATAAATTTAAGACTTCTTCAGAAAGTCTAAACTATTTTTTTTTTTGAAAAATTCACATTATTTTCAGAGATACAGTCAATTGAAATATATATAATTATCGGCGTTTTTTTCTTAAAATTTCTCCCCTCTGTTGTCGTAAAACATGTATAAACCCACTTCTAAGTTATATATTTCAAAAATTCTAGTTGAGCCTCTGTACAGAGGTCTGAGCTATGTACAGGCAAAATATTATTATAATAGAAGCAGTTTTCACAAAAGGAGTATATTTTGAAAATGGATCATTCTATGTTCATTTTTTATCAAAATAGTGTACTTAAATAATATTTTATTGTAATAATATTCTTAAAACAATTTCATATACATTTTCTAATCTAAGTGACGCTAAATATCAAATATTATCCATTTATACGCTTTTGCAAAATCACTGCTCCAAACGTAGTCGGATACCTTAAGTCAATGAGATACTCGAAACTATTTTATGTAAGGAACGTTTGAACAAATAAAATTTAAATTAATACTTTAATAAGTGTTCTATGATATTATGCTCAACCTGGACTTCTCTATGAACTCTTTTTAGGGTTTAAAAGTAAAAATTATTCGAAAAAATTGATCTGCGCTTTTTTTCACTTGCCAAAATAATAAAAAATCGCAATTTCAATATTTTGTGTTAAATTATTATAATTTCTAAACATATTTCATATTTCATATTCATAGCCATCTATGCAAAATTTAATTTTCAAAAGGCAAAATAATCGTTTGCTCTTTTCAGACTTTAAAAGGGGTTCCAGGGGTATAAATTTTGTCTTGAAGGGTAAAAATATAAACAATTTTCAAACAGGTATAATTCTTTTAAATTAAATAATTCGAATCTCTTTTACACATTATTTACAAAGGATTATGGCTTCAAAAAAGTACAAAATGTTTGAAATATAATCATTATGTTAAAAATTATAAGCATATGAAAATAAGAAATAATTCTGTAATAAATATTAAGCAACTTTTGCGTTGCGCACGCTATTTTTTAAAATAGTTTCTGACGGATAAAACTTGATAGAATTATAAAATGTATTATACTCTTTAAACTCTACATCATTTAAGAATAATATATCCTTTGTGTATTTCAAAATGTTTAAGAAAAATCGAAATTCTTAAAAAAATTTTGGAAATTCATTTTTTTTTATTTTTAAAAATATAATTTATTATTCTATTTATATAAAAATACTACAGTGTAATAAGGATACATTTTACTTTATAAATCAACTTATTGCTAGTATTTAAAGCTACTCAAACTCAATGGCGCAACAGACCATGAGAGCCAGGGCCTACCGCGACCCTTGGACGCTGAGGTGCATGAGCAGATGACCCGATAAGGTGGTCAGTCTGAAGCGAGACCCCCAATGTTTAAGTCTCCTAGCAAGCTTGGTACTCATTTATCGACCCACTGCAGTATGGATGAAAGGCTGAGTCGACCTAACCCACCCGGGAATAATTAAAGCTACTATTTTAGAAAATAGCATGCACAACGTAAAACTTAATTAATATTTCTTATAGAAATGTTTCTTATTTTCGTATGCTTATAATTTATAAAATTAGGATTATATTTTAAACATTTTACACTTTTCTAAAGCCCCATTCTCTTATAAATAATAAGAGATTCAAATTATTTATTTTAAATTTAAAAGAATTATACCTGTTTGGAAAATGTTAATATTTTTAGCCCTCTAGAGAAATTTAACACCCCTGAGACCCCTAGGGGGTTTTGTACGCCCTCGTGGTGTTTGTTTCTTAAATATTCCAAGTTTTTATGAGTTATTTTGACCAGACATATAGAAGTGGTCATAATAAATTTTTAACTCGGAAAAGAGAAAAAGAAATACTTTCTCATTTATAATACACACTCAACATTCCGTCCTTTAATAAGTAAGAAGTATTCCAGACAAATGGTTACTTTAAATGCCCGCTCCAAATAAAGATAATTCTATAAAATTATTTTCACGACTTTAAACATCTTTTAAGATTATTCGTGAACATTAAATATTAAATTCGCATCTCTTTTTAGTTATTAGGATTTAAAAAAAAAAAAAAAACTACAGTGTTTCGAAGAACAATTATTGTAATATTTTAATACATGAATTTGAAAAATGAATATTTTTTTCGAAATTAATTTGATATAGTTTTTAAAATTTGTATAAATTACTGTAGTGTACTTTGCATTTCAAAGTTTTTGTGTCTGTTATTGTAGTTATATAAGTAGAATTATAGTATATGCTTCTGTAGTGTTTTTAATATACATTTTTTGATTAATACTTTTACTAAAAAAATGTTTAAATTCTAACACTAAATCAATGTACTACCATAAAAATATTTATGTAAAAACTTTGTAAACTTTTGTATTGTAAAAAAGAATGAGATTGTGCATTCATGTTACAAAATAAAATGTTACAAGTATATAGCGTATGGCATTTTTCTATTTTAACTTGAATAATTTCTTTGTAATAATAATTTCAGGGGTTTAATTTATTTTTTATAAGTAAGTTTTTTAGTTTATTTGCGTGAATATATATAAAAAGGTTACCCTAATACTCTCAATGGAACTAATTAACAAGATTGCCTTATTTTAAGTTTTCAGACAGTTCATTAGATTTCGCACTTTTCTTTTTTTAAAATAACATTACTTATTTATTTATTCAGTTAAAGCTATTTTTCATTACATGCCATGCTAATTTGAAAGAAAAATATAAAAGGGAAATAGGATTGTTATTTCGAAAAACTGCCACTCGATAATTAAGTAATTTTAAATCAAGCAACCCTTCGCTAATGGAAGCAATATTACGTGTAAGAAAAACAATTGTTTAAATTTTTTTATTATTTTTTAAGCTTCTTAATAATGTTTCGAAAGAAAAGAAATTAACATTTTAATGTAGAAAACGGTAGAAAACGAAAACATGTGTTGCTTTTTAAAGTTACGCAAAAATATCTCTTAAAAATTGAAATTCTGAATAATTCCTTCCTTATTAAAAACAAATGATTTTGAAACATGATCAAAAGTTTTACGTAAACATTTTTAACAGAAAGGTACTGACAAACGATGAAAAAGTTTGAAAAATAAATTTCAATGTAAGAAACGGTTTCCAATTTTTTAAAAATATTAATTTTTCTTTTTTTCATTAATATGCTTTATTAACAATTCTAGAGAAAAATGAGAAAATGATGAATTAATAACCTGAAAGAATTCATTTTTTTTCATCGGAGGAATTACAAAAAATAACTGAAATTTAAAAGGAAAGAAAATACGCTTTCAATAGAAAGATAAATTCCAATATGGTTCGATGACAAAAATAACAAAATTTCTTTCACGAGCTTCAATTTTCTTCTTAAATTAAAATAACTCCGAATGTTTTGAAATTATTTTAATTCTTTTTACTATAAAAATTTATTTGCTTTTCAAATAAACTCAAATAATTTTTAACTAGTATATTCAATACGGTAAGAATCAATTCTTATAAACATGTTTTGAAGCTAATATCTTTCTAAAAGAATAAGTTAAGACTTTGTAGATCAACAATGATTGAAAATAGAACTAGAAAAAAAGACTATACTATACTAAACTAGAATATAACTATTGACGATTTATACACATTTTTCACACTTTTGTAAAGGTTTTTAAGGTATCCGACTACGTTCGGAACCGTGATTTTGCAAAAGCGCATAAATGGATAATTTTCATGATATTTAGTGTCACTTAGATTAGAATACATATATACAATAGTTTTAAGAACATTTTGATAAAAAAAATTTATTTAAATACAATATTTTGGCAAAAAATTAACTTAGAATAACCTTTTTTCAAAATGTTCTCCTTTTGAGAAAAATGCTTCTATTAAAATAATATTATTCTTCAAACCTCTCTACACAGGCTCAACTAGAATTTTTGAAATATATAACTTAGAAGTGGGTTTATCCATATTTTACGACAACAGAGGGGAGCAATTTAAAAAAAAACGCTGATAATTATTTCAATGGGTTGTAACTCTTAAAATAATGCGAATGTTTCCAAATCATAGTTGAGCCTTTGTACAGAGGTCTGAGCTATATACAGGCAAAATGTTATTATAATAGAAGCATTTTTCTCAAAAGGAGAACATTTTGAAAAAAATTTATTTTAAGTTAATTTTTTGCCAAAATATTGTATTTAAATAATTTTTTTTGTCTCTCAAAATGTCCTTAAAATTTTTTTATACATGTCATCTAATTTAAGTGACACTAAATATCATGAAAATTATCCATTTATGCGCTTTTTTAAAATCACGGTTCCAAACGTAGTCGGATACCTTAAGCTTGTAAAACTGTTAATATTAGTGAAGAAAAAGTGTACATGAGGCACTGTATGTTGTTGGAGTTCCAAAAAATGAACAATGCGAAGGACGCAGAAGGAAATTTATGTGACGTGTTTGGAGAGGAAGCAGTAGCAGCTCGAACTTGACAAAGATGGCTCGTGATACGTTGCTTAAGTGCTTTTTCTTTGAAAGAACCCAAATCAGAAAGGCCATCAGTGATGAAGTGATTCGCGACATAAACAGGACAAATCCCTCGTTAACTTCCATAGAAGTGGGCTTAAAGTTTGGAATTCATCAGACTACTGCTTTGGAGTAAGTTAAAAGGCTTGGTTTCATGTCCAAACTCTCTGCCTGAGTGTTAAACGAACTAAGCAAAAAACAAAACAAAAAAAGAAGAAGAAAATCAGTAGAACAGAATTTCGATATGTTCTTCAAATTCTACTCGTAACAAAAGGGAACCATTTTTGGACAGTTAGGTGACTGGAGATGAAAGGCGAATAATGCAGAAACACATGGTTATAAAAAACCCATGTGTTTGTAAAGGGAAGACACCACCATCCCATCAAAATCTGGCATGCATCAGAAGAAGGTTATGCTGTGTTGGCTAGACACAACAAGGGTATAGTGCACTATAAGTTTCTAAAAGAAAATGAAATGGAAGTTTCTGTTCGCAACTTGATGTTTTGAATAAAGATTTCAACATAAACGTCCATCTTTGGCCAAAAAAAAGGGTGCGATTCTTCATCATGACAACGTTAGACTACACGTGACAAAAAACACCGCATAAAAAATTTTAGAGTTGGGTTGGGAAACTTTACTTCAGCCAGCATATACTACTCCTATTGCACTATCTATTATATATTCAGGTCACTGCAAAGCTTTCTTAATGAAATAAATACATAAACTATGAAGATGTCCAAATGGCAGTGAAAGAACACTTTTGTCTCCAAAACATAGGACTTCTTTCTCAGGAGGTTAGATAAGTTGCCAGAACGCTGGCAGATAGTTGCAACTAACAAAGGATATTATATTTTAGATTAAATTTTAAATAAAAAGGGAAATATTTTTTTGTTTTTTCTTCAGAAAAACGCGACAAAATTTTCCCTTGAACCCAATAAATTACAAACCCTGTATTAAGATAATCTCAATCAATTAATCTCATAGAGAATAATTAAGTTAATTAATGGGGAACAAGAAGATTTTCTTACCAGAAATAACTATAATCATTAGATGTTACACATACAAAATGGATGCAGACGAACTGGATTGTAGATGATCCTCCAATGCAGACAGACACTCTAAATCTTTAATGTAGTTGACCTCTAGAATCCTTCCAACGGAACTCAGGATATTAATTTGGGCATAGTAAGCTCAAGAATATGTGACTATCACAGCTTTCCCACCATCAACAGTACTCATAACTTCAATTCACTTCATATATTTGATCTCATTAAGTATCTTCCATATGAAATTGACTTTAAGACTTGCAATAATTTCAAAGTCCAAGGTTAGTTTCAATAGGGAAACCACGAGATACAGCCCGTTACATTATGATAATTTAAATTACATGAAAACTTATTGATCAAATGGCATTCGAAATGTTTAAATATTTCGTAAAACTACAAATAAATTACTTAAAATAAGTCCAATTGAGAATCAAATTTTTGCATTCTAAAGGAAATAAATCAAATTTAGTTCTTATTGTTTTACTTTTTGAATAGTTACGAAACACAAATTATATTTTCTTGTCCACATTCGCAAATTTCATTCTGAAGTTATGAAATGAAAAATATATATATTAACTAAATTTTAGAGACGCTTAGTAGTAAGCAAATTTGTTATTCATATTTTAAATCTAAGGTTTAAAACATATGCATAAAAATATGTTTAATAATACACTTGCAAAAATAATTCAATATTTTAAAAGAAAAGAATATCTTTTCTTAAAATGCTACAAATCAGTCTCAGTTTGTATTCATATTTTGATATTTTCTTACAACTTGAGATTGTTACAAAATTTATTGAATTTAGAATTTGCAATATTAATGCTAGATTTTTTTAATTGTTTCTATTTAATTTAAACTTTTGTTTTTCAATAGAATATTAGAATCTTTATCAAAAATTGTTAGCATATATATAATCTTATTATTTTTTTATTGTGAACATTTATAACCCCGGGCACCACAAAGTATCACATGGGGGCTTACATAGAATTAAGCGAGAATCACACATCAACAAGAAGAGAAGGGTGGCAACACAAACATCCACCTATGGCATCGCAATCAGCGTCACTAACCGCTATACCGGATGGGCGCGGATAATATTATTTAACTTAGGCATAAAAATGGTAAATGCTTTTATATAGCTACTTTTATAAATCTCTTTTAATCTAAGCTTAGTATTTTTTTCAAAATTTAATTTCCAGATAATGTACCAGGTAGATAGAAAATTTTAGTTTATTCGCAGCATATTGTACACATCGAAGAGTAAAAGTATAAACTCTTTTAACCATAAATTGAGCATAATATTAAAAAAACTGACTTAAAAATGAAGAAAATGTGTGCTATTTTTCTTTAACCTCTTACTATGATTACAATTGTTAATCAATTTTAAATTCGACTTAGAAAAATTTAAGACAATAATCTCAGATTAAATTTATTGTAAGAATCAACGAAATGATTACTTTTTTTTATTTTATTAGCATTTCTGAAATAAATTTTATTTAAAAAATAATGCATTTTATGTGTAAAATATATAATGCAATTATATCTACAATCTATTTTGTGTGAAACAGTCAAAGAGCTGTTATTTAAATCAGTCGCGAAAGTTTTGAAAATAAATAACAATTCCAAGATAGTCATTACACAATGCTATTTACAAAAAGGTGCACTAAAATGTGCCAGAAACCAATAAAAATGTCATAATAGCTACGTGATAAATTTATAGAGATGTTTTTCAAAACAAACAGCCCTTGTATAAGCAAAAAAAAAAAAAAAAGATAATACGGTGTTCCCGTTAGAGTAATGATTTCTGCTCAATGAGTTTGTTCCAAGAGTTCGAAATATTTTGAAATGGATGGAAATTCTTGGGCCATACTCTCCGAGTTTCGCAGCCATAAAAACCAAAATACATGATGAATATATCCTTAATTAAATTTTGTAATCTATAAACCTGGATCGTCTGCTGTTATTCTTTTTTGTAATCGTCTTTTACTGATGTTACAAATGCAAATAACTTTCCAAATATTTGAGGGATCACATTTTTTAAAATTCTCGCTCTTTCACCTATATAAAATTTATAGTATTGGTATATAAATGTAAATATTACTACTCTAAATATTAAAAAGATGAATTATCGTCGTACATATGTTTATAATTTTGTAAAACAAATCCTGGTTTTAAAAAGTTGTTTAAAATTCTTTATGTTCCTTCATAAAAATTGATAAAAGAGGAATGCATATTCACGAAAGTCCAAATAATAAAAATGGGCTATATTTAATGTAACACCAACATTATATGAAAAATGCAGTAAATAATTTATTTTAAAACGTTTGCACTCAAATATTTTAGCAATTACAACGCAGTTTTCTTTCTCTTGACTCACACGTAACCAATTGAAGACATAACACCTACATTTGAATATTGAAATTATATTTCTCCGTAATGGATGGGCTATCCCCTCCATTAGTAAAAGAAGGTCAGAAGGAAGATTAGCCATAGTCAATACAAACTCTATTCTTTAAAAATTCTCAACAACGACACAAATTCAAAAACCCAAGTTAAGAAATGGCCCAATTGATAAATATGGGGAGCAATAGCGAGGTGGACGAGATAATTGGAGATATAATAATAAATCGGATCGCTTACACTTAGCACGTCCAGGCAATACACCTTGTTATATTTGAAGATAATTTTTAAAGTAATCTAATTTAAACCGACCTAATCCAATTTAACAACTAATTGACCACATCGACAATCTTAATATTAATCAAGTAATCTACGAAGTACACTCGCCTAGCTTTACGTTAATCTCTACTTGCTATCCTATTAGCTTCTAACCTCTTTCCTCCTCAAGCTTTAAAATTAATCTTTGAATATAAGCCTTGATTTGAATAAACCGCGTCTTCTACGGAGGCGGAAAGTTTTCAATAGAATAATATTTAAAGACCCATTATTCTCCAAAAAGATTATTAATAGGAAGAACGCTAATAGACAAAAATAAATTCAAATATCCTTTCCTTTCCGGTATTCACTAACTATATCAAACTAAAGATAAGTCTTATGTAGTTGTATTTCATCAAATTCATCCAATAAAGTAATTCAAATGATTAATGTAATAATGATGACGAATTCAAATATTTCAGGGTCCATGACAACAAGTAATATAAAAAAAAAATTTGTCAATTCCTACTTAGATTAACAAAGAAAATTTTTATTTTAGCTACTTTTTATTAAATAGTTATAATTAATATAAATATTTATATACATAGGACAGAATAACAACATTAAGTGGTAATTAATTTTTATAATTATCATTAAAGTATTATATTATCGTTCAAAACAACCGTGCATATTAACTTTCAGTTCAACTGAATGCTTTAAAACGTGAGAAAAAAAAACATTTTAAAGTTTTGACACAAGTCGCCAAAAGGGTCGCTAAGTCACCAAAAATGATGCCAACGTGGCTGTGTATTTGTAATTATTTAAATAATTAGTTTTAACCAATTATTTTATATTAATTATAATTAAATTACTGTATTATCATCCAAGATAATCATGTATATAAAATTCCAGCTCAATTGAGCGTTTTAAAATGTATTTTATTAACGATTGAAAATTCCACCAAGATAAATAAATAAATAGAGAGTGTGAGTTAATAGTAGGAATTGCAAAATTAAGCATGTTAGTTACATTAACAGATTAATATTCGCAGTTCTTTCTAATAGCCGTAACTGAAAGGGTTATCTTATTAATTTGCATGGCACGTTACAGAATTCCTGTCACTTTTTGATGACTCGAAAAAATGCTAACTATGTCAACCCTCTTTACTAATGCAACATCTGTCACCTAATTCTGCTGAGAAAGTTTTAACTAAGTTGTGAAACAAAAGGAAAGGCTTTGTATTTATTGCTCGCAGAAAATTTTATGTCTGTACCGGTTAAACAAAACTTTTACCGTAACTGTAGTGTAATCTTACTGTAAAGGGCTGCTCCATCCATGCATAAAATTAATTTAATATGAATTAGATTTCAGATTGCATCTAGTTTTCAAAAGAGATAGATTTATATATGTATGAAAGAGTTTACAAAGGACATCATAAAAAGGATTTTTCGATCTTCACTGTAAAATTACATTTGTTCCTGTTAAATATGATGTTATTTGAATTCTTAAAGAACAATTGTAATTTTACAACTGGTTTGCTTAATTGATATTTAAATTTGAAAATTAACAATGGTGCTTTTTAATAAAATAGTCTATGTAGAAAACAAAATAGTTATTAGAATTTTTATCTTCTTAAAAATAGAATCTTGATTATTCTTTATGTGATAGTGCGTAGGTGTGCGTGCTTCTCTTTTTACAATAGAAATACATGTTTTTTTTTTATCTCTATTCTATTTTTGACGTAATCATGCAAAAGTTTCATTTTGTGGGTATGAAAAAAAATTGGATGAAGATTATAAAGTAGTGAGACGATTTTTGTTATTCATAATCGCTGCCAGTAGACAAGATCTATTTATAATGCTTTAATTAGTTGCATTAATTTTGCATAAATTAAAGAAAAATATAAAAATAATCCACTATGAATTGTAATTATGAAAGAAAAATTACTCTAAAATGAAAACAATATGATGTTTACAGAAATATATGAAAGTACAATTACTTCATTTCTAATAGTTACAAATTGCAAAACAACCACGCATTATTGAAATTTAAGCAATGTGATTTTTATTTTATTTCAAAGAATTAAGCAATCGCTATAAAATGATTTTGCCAATTAAATAAACTATTTGAGGAAAGTTTTGAAATATTACAAGTTAAAACCATCAAGGTATTTATAAAATTACACTTATAATTATGTTGCTATTTATTGCTATGTTGCCTTCTATAAATATAAACATCGGAGCTCGAGGATTTTATGCTAATAGTCTCAAAGAGTGAAACAGTTCTTCAGGAACGATGAAAATTTATTGTAGAAACACAATCCTTGAAATACAGAATACAGCACTAAAATTCGCTTCACACCTACAGCGCTCAGACACACAAAAATATCAGTGTTTAAAAATACAAATACGTAATGTTTAAGGTTATTCGCAGGCACTCGCTCGATAGTAGCAACTAATTACTAGTCGACTCGTCGACGGTCAAACCGATACTAACTCAGTTTCGGCAAGTGATTCCCAATTTATAAACCACACGGAATGGGCGCACAAAATGATGCCAACTTAGCTTTATCGCCAAGTTGCCACTGAGTCGCCATTATAAAGTAAGGAACGGAGTTGCTTGCGAATATTACAACTTTAGCAGAAAATTAATACAACTGAATGTAATATTAACGTATTACGCATCCAGATATAAATTATTTACTCTATTTTAAGCATTCTTTACACCAAAACTCATAACAATATGTTTAGTCAGTTCTCTCTCTTTAATTCATTCAATTATTCAACGTATATTAGCGGCCCACTTTGAGGCATAGAGGCTTTTGGCGACGGACCTTATAATTTTGAGCTATGTTCAAGTGACAAAGTCAAGGTTTGAGCGCCCCCCCCCCCGACCACTCTCCAAAAATTCATACCATGCACTCTTACATTTTAGTCAAATAAAATGCAAGAGTAAATTGTTGAAAACGCTATTTTTTTTTAAAAAAAATATGTTAAATGAAATTATATTAATGCATTTTTTCAATTCTAAATGATTATTGTTAAATATGAAGTAAAGATGCTTCATTATTTTTCTTCTTAATACCATTAGCAAGAATAAAATACTGCTAGAAACTGAAAATTTTAAATCATTTTTATTCTTTTTCAAATTTGAGTCAATCATATCAATTCAAATCAGAAACTTATTATTTAAAACACACATAATTGCTTCTAGTTCAATTTTAAAGAGTTTTTATTTTTCTTATATTTCTGGTGTAATAAGACTAGTTACAATATCTTTTTTCCTTAAAATGGTTTTTGAAATGCAAGCTAGGCAAAACATAAGATATAATCTTTTGAAAGTTGAAATAACTGAAAGAAAGTAGAACTTTCTTTCAAATCCAAACGAGCAAAAACAGTATAAAATAAAGTTCTGATACATTCTTCATTTGTATGTTGAAAGATAGAAAAGTATGAAAGGAGAACATTTAACTGACTGAAAACCTTTTTTGTATGAAGGGCTTTTTAAATACCATGTGATACATTAAAGAGCATTTACGTTTTCTGAATACAAACGCAAACATACATTTCTGTTTTATAAAATATTTTTATATAAAAATCTGTATCTTTAATATTAAATATCAGTTTACATAGAAGAAATGTTCTCCCTTTTTCACAAAACGGATTCATTTAATATATTCAATTTTAACTTACTGTAGATTTTCTCAAAGTGCTTGGAATTTAAAAGAAATCAAGTATGTGCTCTTTCTACCATTAAAATATTTTCTACTGCCATTAAATATTTTCAGAAATCAGAATGGAACGGGAACTAATCTTTTGAAACTTGAATCAGCAAAACGAAGAAACTTAAGGCGCTTAAAATTCTCTTATGACTTTCCAATACAAAAGTTGAGTGTTTTGAATTTCAAGAAAAACAGAGTCGACTGAAATGTGCTGATAAGACAGAAAAGCGTCTACGGAAATGAAAAGTGTTTCAAGGCCTTAAAAAATGGTATAAGCACAACTGAACGCACTTAAATACAAACGTAAGCAAAAATATACGATTATGTTGTTTATTTTAATAAATTTCTGTTTATAAAAGAGAAAACGTCATTTGTTGTTGGAACTTTTTCTATAGATTTTATTTCGCTTACGAGTCTGTTTCTTTTACCATGAATTTCATATGCATTGATCTTTTTACATGTTACTGAAACGAAAATTTTATATACTTTAAATATTTAATTTTATTTAATTTAGTTATATATGAAATTTTATTTAAAATGACTTGCGAAATAGCTGTGAGTCAGTAACTGTTCATTACTTAGTAGGAAAAATTCACGGACAAAAAATAAATAAATAAAATAAAAATAGACTGCATTAAATGCATTAACATTTCCAACTTATACGAGAGATTTTTCATTAAAATTATATAAATACTAAGTAAATTAAGTAAACTAGGGAGGAGAGGTACCTCCTGTCCACCAACCCCCATTGTATGAATTAAGCAACTGTTCATACCCATTGTTAAATTGTAAAACTGTAATTTACATGTATAATGTAGTTCTATTTTTTTTTCAGTATATTGTAAGCAGGAAAAAATAAGTTTAAAGTCTTCACCTACGCATTATAATTTGTACTTTAATTTAGTACCTTTTCAAAAACTAAGTCTCTAATCATCTTTTCCTCTACATTGCACTGAATTTTTATTCCGTCTTTGCTTCTGAATCTTCAAAGAACCACATACAATTGTCCGAGAATAAACATTGTTTCGTTCAATGTTACGCATAAACCAACATTTTCAAATCTCAGCCCGTGTGATTTTTTAATAGTCATGGCAAATGCCAATCTTAAGGGTATTGCATACTTTTCAGTACGAATAGCATATCCAAGTCCCCTCCAGTGCCCTGCGTGATCCTTGGTATACTTCATACAATTTCGCCTTTCTTATCTCCAGATAAAATTTCACTCAGCAGTATTATTCTTCTGAATATTTTTCACTACCAATCTCGTGCAATTATACTATCAATAATGCATACATTTCTTAATAGCTTGACGATACAGTCTAATTTCAAATTCAGATGGGATCAGTGATGATAGATGTTCATCGGATACTGTAGCATAACATTCTCTTGAGGATCGCTATCGTCTCCACCAAGAGAACAGCCAAATAAATTTATTACAGCATCAGGAAAAACTTTTTTTTATATAAAGAGAGATATAACTTTTTGAAACCAGAAATAAGACGCAAAAGACGAATTTTCTACAAAGTATGTAATAACGAAATGTTTCATAACATTGAAAAAAAATATATTTAGGTGATAAAAGTAGCTTAAGCTATTTTATTGATGGAGTCTGCTATTCTTAATTTTTCAGAACACCTTATTTTGTTGTATACGTCATCTAATAAAGTTGTGAAATTTAAATTTAATATGATTTTGTATATAAATACTTTAAATAAAACTCGTTTCATAGACATTTCTGTATAAATTTAGCTTTATATTTTCTTACATTATATACTCATTTGTGATACTCTATCTAAATAAGCTTCACCAATTTGAAAAAAAATAAATTAACTCACAATTTAAAAAATATCTTGATTTCATATTTAATAATTATTTTCTTTAAATCTACATGTTTGGACAAATTTTTTGTAATATCTTTTCAAGCTTCATTCCGGAATACACTCTAGTTTCATCATTTACTAAATTTTAATTGTCAATACAAAATTCAACCAGTAAGAAATATATATATAACCTATGTTGGGACTTTTTAATTCATATTCCTTTTCTTAGAAATTCACAAAGTTTCAGAGATAAGGTTTTGTAATTCGAATAAAATTTTCCCTTCAGTTAACCAAAAAAGATGATAAATGACAATTACTCCAAACCTAAAGTAAATTAACTCAACATTTATCATAGATTGAGAGAAAAAGCGATTTTTTTTCCATTAATCTTTTTGGTGTGTACGACAAATCAATAAACTCAGAAACAGACGACAAAGCAAAGTCTCAAGTGACTTTTCGATCGACTTTAGGGATGAAAAATTAATCCGCTGTCAGATAAAAAGACAGTTCATTCACCGATAATAGCAGGCCATTATTTCCCATATTAAAGGTTGATAAGGACGATGTAGAACACGAAGAAACTATTTCTTCAACTTTTCTAATCATGAGATAAGGGAAAACCTTATGTCGTTTTACTTTTCACTAATATTGATCCAAAGTATCACAAATTAACTATTGGTGACTGGATTGCTTGATATAAATTGCAATACAAACAAGGAAAAAAATCATAGCAAGTATTTTATTTTCATATCACACATTACATGAACTATTTAAACACACTCCCCATTAAGGTATCCGACTACGTTGGGAACCGCGATTTTGCAAAAGCGTATAAATGAATAATATTTATGATATCCAGTGTCCCTTAGATTAGAAAATGTATGTAAAATTGTTTTAAGAATAGTATTACAATAAAAAATGATTTAAGTACAATATTTGGACAAAAATGAACACAGAATGACCCTTCAAAATATTCTCCTTTTGTGAAAAATGCTTCTATTTTAATAATATTTTGCCTGTACATAGCTCAGACCTGTACAGAGGCTCAACCAGAATTTTTGAAATATTTAACTTAGAAGTAGGTTTATCCATGTTTTACGACAACAGAAGGGAGAAATTTTTAAGAAAAAAACACCGATAATTATTTTAATTGGTTGTAACTCTGAAAATAATGCGATTTTTTCAAAAATCATAGTTGAGCCTCTGTACAGCGGTCTGAACTATATACATGCAAAATATTATTATAATAGAAGCATTATTCACAAAAGGAGAACATTTTGAAAAAAGGTTATTCTAAGTTAATGTTTTGCAGAAATATTGTATTTAAATAGTTTTTGTTAAAATGTCCATAAAACAATTTTATACATATATTCTAATCTAAGTGACACTAAAAGTCATGAACATTATCCATTTATGCGCTTGTTTAAAATCACGGTTCCGTACGTAGTCGGATACCTTAAGTAATTTCTAAACGAATCTTACTTGAAGCCCAGTGCAATTTTACACCTAGAAGCTCTAATTATTATTTTCATGGGACTGTTTTTCGGAGAAAACTGTCAGTGATCATGGAGATGGAGATAGAGATAGATTTGATGGAGCGAGATTTGCATTGGGCATCTTTGTGTTTGAAAAGTGCTTTAGACAACTGTAGGAACAGTTATTAGAGGCGAAGAGGAGAAGCATTTGTGTTACCAGTCTATTCGACAATTTTTTAAAAGCACCCTAGATAACAGGAAACTAACTTTCATTAAATACAAAAAGATGCAAAGCAATCTTTGGTTAGTGAACATGAAAAGTTCCATACAAGGCACATTACATAAGTTGATTGACCAAAAATATAGGGTAAAAAGACATCGAGGAACTATATGTGGAATAGAAATTTAACTGTTATGGGATCCGAGTATAAAAAGGCAAGCGCGCAAGGAAACGGGATCTTCATAATTTTCACCGTATAGTTGTTGCTTTAAAAATGTTACCCACACAACGTTGGGGAATTACTCTGTGATTATCCTCTTCCCCCCTCCCTTCTATCTCTTAGACTACTAGTAAATGTTAGTACCATCTTATTGTAAAGTATTGTGATTGTAACTTTTAAAAGCATGTAACTAAATCGTTAATTTTATTTCCTTTTCGAATATTCGAAATTGACTTACTAGGGTTGATGACTAGACTAAGATGAGTAAAAAAAAATCATGAAATATATAACATACTAAAGTATGGAAGAGCTTAATTTAAGATAAATTACCAAAATATTATTTCCGTCGAAAAATACAGTTTGAGTACGAAAATCTTATTATTTTCTTGACGGGAGAAATGCATAGGCGTACAGAAAATATTAAATTCTCCGAGATGAAGAATGTGAGCAATTAGAGTTAAATGAAGATTTAGCCTGATTCGTTAGAAAAAAAAAACGGTCATTCTAGAACTACATCAGATATATTGTCTTCACAAACTTCGTAATTTCTAATCACGTGTTAGTGAAAGAAATTTAGATATTTTTTTTTATTTCTCACTAAAGGGTATTTAATACAGTAAAATTTTAAAAAGTAGATCTCTTTTAGTTGTATATGTTATACTTCTTGCACGTACATACAAGTAGTTCCTATGAAAAAAAAATATATGTGCATCATTAATACTCGTATATTATATCTGCTTCTACTCAACTCTCTAAGTTTCCTTATAACATACATATTAAATAAGTAATTGAAAATATCACACGTGATTTATCTTTCTTATTCTTTTAAAACTGTCAGTTATTTAATATAAATAATTTCACTAGGTAACTTATTTATTTAAAGTTTTTTTTTTTTGGTTATAATACTTAAAACATTACTATAAGGCTTTCATTATTGATGCATGCTTGTACGTATATAGCAATGCATTTTAAAAGATAATTAGATTTTGGTCATTCATTTTCCAGAAAGAAAAAAAATTCAGCGTTTGTTAATTTATTTGTACAGTGGTAAATTGTAATAAGGTAAATATAATTATAGTTCACTATTAGAAAAAAGTATTTTGGAAAGCTTATGGTTTTAGTATCGTAATAATACTTCCCCTGAGAAAAATATTACTAAAAGTATATAAATTACATCCAATAAATTACAATTATTTATGTACAATCTTCCTTTGTATGCAATACATATTTTGTACATCAAAATGCATGTTGCAGAAAAGAAGTACCTTTTGAAGTTATAATAAGGTTAAACCCTCCTTCCTTTTTTTCTTTTTTTTGAATATTTTGTTTTACCTATGGAGTGGGTTGGAAAACATATTTTACTATTCAGAGGAGGGTCTAGAATGTAAAAGAACGATTATACACCTTTTTTGAGAAAAACTCTTTCTGTCCCAACAATTATAATCCTCCCCCTCTCCCCCCCACCCCCAAATAAAACAATAAATGATAGAAAAAAATTAAATTAATGTATTTTATATCTAAAGGACTACACTAATACAGATTAAAAATAAGGTTTCAAATCTTGAAAATTTTATATTTTAAAAATTAAAACATCATTATAATCTATTTTTAGTGAACTTTTAAAACCATATTAAAACTGATTGAAAAAAGCATTTTATGCTCATACAGTTGGATTCAAATAAGTATTTCCAAATAGTCAAAATTGTAATGTTTTTCTTCATGAACTTTTATTTTAATCGCCTTATTTCTTTTTAATGTTCACATTTTATCCATTCCATGCATTCATGAAGTCATACTCGAGCAAAAATCGAAAGTATTTCTTCAAAAACTGTCTATTTATTGGTTAAAATAGGCAGTAAATTTATTGTTGATAAATCCTGAATAATTTTAAATACTTGTCATCTAGTACATAGAATTTTAAGGTTTTTTTTTACTTTTAGATCAGCGGGATGTGTGACAGAAAAATTAAATATATATAACTATGAAATTTTAAAAATTGAATTGAAATTCTAATACACTACCGGTCATTAAAATTGCTACACCAAGAAGGCGACATGCTACAGACGTGAAATTTAAATGACATGAAGGGGGTGCTGTGATATGAGAATGATTAGCTTTTCAGCGCATACAGACAAAGCAGGCGGCTCCGGTAGCGACACCTACAATGTGTTTAAATGATGAAGTTGTTCATCCGGTTTCTCATACACAAATTACATTTGAACGTTGTTACCTAGTGAAAAGTTGTAATGACTTGTGCTGAATAGATAGAATATCGAATAGAATCTAGAATAAAGATCTTTTTGGATCGGTGATCTTCGAAATTATTTTTTCTCTTTTATTTCAAATTGCTTGCCACCGTTGCACGAGTTTTAATGAAAACTACTTCGATTTAGAAGTGTGGAAAAAGTGATTTGGTGTCCTTATAATATTTTTTAAAGCTAAGAAAATTAGTTTAGATTTTCTTTTAGAAGCTTTAACAACTTGTGTAAGAAACAGAAATGTGTACTAGCACGTTTTCTGACTTCGATAAAGGTCGAATTGTACTGTACCGGGATTGCAGAACTGTTGCTCGCGTCGGTCGAAATAGTTCAGGACAGTAAAACGGACCGCCGCGCTAAATCTCAACGGTCCCTTATCACCAGCAACTAAGAAGCCACGTCACGAACCCTGCGTCAATAATTGGGGGCGTTTGCAAGACAACAAGCATCTGCACGAACGGCTCGACAACGTTTGCAGCAGCATGGACTCTCTGCTCGGAGACCATGGTTGCGGCTACCCTTGACGTTGTACCAGACAGGAGCATCTTTAATGGTATGAGCAACGATGAACCTGGGCACACCAAACACGAGATGTCATTTTTTCAGATGAATACAGGTTCTGTGTACAGCTTCAAGATTGTAGCACCCGTGTTTGGTGGCATCATGGTAAACGCAAATTGGCAGCGTGCATTTGTCATCATCATACTGGCCCATCACCTAGCGCGATGGTATGGCCTGTTATTGGATACACGTGTCGGTCACATTTTGTTCACTCTGATGGCACTTTGAACAGTGCACGTTACATTTCTAGTATGTTAGGCTCCATGACTCTACCCTTTATTCGAGCCTTGAGAAACCCGACGTTTCAGGAGGATAATACATGACAGCATGTTAGCGGTATTGTACGTATCTTCCTTGATACGGAAAATGTTTGGCTGTTGCCCTGTCCTACACGTTCACTAGATCTTTTGCCAACAGAAAACATCTGGTCCATGGTTGCCGAATGACTGGCTCGTCGCTATACACGTCACTACGGTTGATGACCCGTGGCATTATGTTGAAGCTACATGGTCATCTGTATTTGTACGTACCATCCAATCCCTGTTTGACTGAATGCCCAGGCATATAAATGGTGTTATTAATGCAAGAGGTAGTTGCTCTAGGTATTGATTTCTCAGGATTTATGCACCCAAATTTCTCTAAACTTTAATCGCTTGTTATTACCAGTATAATATATTTGTCCAATAAATATCATTTTTTTATCTGCATTTCCTCCTGGTGTATCAATTTTAATGACCAGTAGTGTATATATCGTTTTGTTTAATTATTTATATAAGTTAAAAATAATAAATTGTTTTAAAAAGTAAAGTGCAAAACAAATATTCAACTTTTCCAATGAAAATTGCATTTTTCACTTAATGTAATTTCAAAGTTAAACTCATATACTATTATGTCTGCTTTCAATTTGTCCGAGAAAACGTTATCAAGATGTTAAAGAAAATCCAATTATCATTAAGTCTTCTCACTTAAAGATAAAAGTAATGGAATTCGAGCTAACTAATCACCGTAAAGTCTTGTGCAAAGTAAATATTTTAGTAAATGGATTAAGTGCAACGACTCTAGTTAATGGTTTTAGCAAGTGAGGCAAAATTAATAGACTCCATTTGAAATTCGATTATGTTTCTTCGTCTCTAAGATACCAGAATTAATCGTAAGTTCTACATAAGATCTAAAGCAAAAAAAGAAAAGAAAAAAAAAGAATTTGGAAAAGTGATTTTATGTAATTTGTGAGTTGTTTAATGTTTAAATCTCTGTAGGTAGTATTTCATAAATAAATAAAAATTGAAATTTTATTAGAACGCTTTTTCCCAAAGAAAATTATACTGGTATTAGCTCAGTTTTTTAATAGTTCGATAAATTATAATTTTTTGATTTGTTGCGACAAAGGGAAGGAATGTTACATTACATTTATCTTAATCGGAAAGAATGTACACTGCTGGCCATTAAAATTGCTGCGCCGGGCTGAAACGCAAATAACAAAATATTTATTGGACATATATATACTGGAAAATACAAGGGATTGAATTTTCAAGACATTTGAAAGCATAGATCCCGAAAAATTAGTAAGCAGAATAAACAACTCTGATATTGAATTGAATCAAACAGTGATTGAAGGGAATTTACATGTAGCTTTAACATGTAGCTTTAACATAATCCCACAGTTCATCGACTATCGTAACCAGCTAATGATAACAAGCCAGTCTTTTGGCAAACCTTGAGAAGACGTTTTCTGGTCAAAGGTTGCCGAGATATATAGAATATGCTTGTCAGGACAGCAGGTGAACATTTCCTGTATCCAAAAAAGTCTGTTCAATACCGACAACATGCGATCATGCATTATCTTGTTGAAATGTAGTGTTTTATAGGTCTCGAAGAGAAGGTAGAACCATGAACCTTAATGCATTAGAAATGTGACAACCATTGTTCAAAGTGCCGGCACTGCGAACGCGAGGTGACCGAGACATGCATTCAATATCATACTATACTTCAGGTAATGAGCAAGTGTGGTGATATCGAATGCGCGCTGGTAATATGCATTCTCCACGATGCCGCCAAATGAGGTTCCGACCATCATGATGTAACAAACAAAACCAAGATTTGTCAGTAAAAACGACACCCCGCCATTGTTGTACTCAATTTCGTCATTGTTTAAACCATTGAAGGCGCTCCTGTATGTAAAATAGCGTAAATGACAGCCGGAGTCATGGTTGCCGAGCTGATAGTGCATGCTTGTAAACGTCGCCAATGTGCGTACAGACCTTCTATTGTATTAGCGCAATATCCTTTCTTGTCTCAGGGCTCGTGACATAGCTGTACGATCCGTTAAGGCCATAATGGTAACATGTCGGTTTTCTCGACTGTTACTATTGTGATCCAGTACGACTTTTTGAATGCCTATCCTGAACCTATCGTTGGCATATTCTTTAGACAGGCGGGAGATCTCAACCGACGTGATCACAGATATGATAAATTGCAATTCCTGTAGGCTACAATTCGATCCCTATCAAAGTCTTAAAAACTGCTGCTTAAGTATTTCTCCTAACATAAGGCCTCATTGAAATTTTTCACCAGATAACGTTCAAGAGTAACATTCATTAGAAACTTGCTGTACTATTTCTTCATTTAAACGCATTGTAGATGTTGTCACTGGCATTTGTTTTTCATTCAAGCATCGACAAGCTAATCAATTGTATATCATAGCATCTTCATGCCATGCAAAATTCTCTCTCGTAAAATTATACTTTCTTCTAATAGTAGAAATTTTAATGACAAGCAGAGTAGCTATGAAATATTAATGAAAAAGAGAATGTATACTTATGTAATAGTTTATTTTTTTATTTATCAAATGCTAGGCCATTAACCATCAGATCCTTAGGCAACAAGCTCTCCAATATTTCTTCACAATACAGTCCAAACTCCTAAGTGCAGAGCCCACGTCTAGATGAGAAGCGTCCATGACTTGTCTAGAAGCACACAAAACACAAAAGGGGGAGTCAGTCAGATTAAAACGATGCAAATGAGCACAAAGGCAGTCATGTGTCCAGTCAATAATCTAAACTCAACCACAGAAGCAGCACAAGGAGAGTCTGAGACACAGTTAGGTTTTATTGGCATCCTCCATGATTTATTTTTGGCAGTACTGGTAGCGGCATCTGGAAAGAAATTTTTTAAAAATCCTATTGATTTCAAGTTTTGCCGAGGGAAGAGGCAGGTCTCTAGTAGATTTTTAGAGAATATCCGTGCCTCTTTTTGCTAAAGGGTCAGCCATTTAATTTCCCCAAAGACCACAATGGCAAGGCACACACTGGAAGACAACTTTTGTTGGAATTCTGCGTAGCAGCTCCCTGCAATACTGGACTCGGACAGTTTTGTCTTCGCTACTTGCCAAGGCTTGAATGGCAGAATTTGAACTAGATAAAGTTACAGCCTTATCAGGAGTGGAGAAACGGGCAGAAGGTCGATGAACTGCCAAATGGCCTCGATTTTACCGTCATAATGAGTTGAATGAGAGCTGACATGAGAGTAAAAGAAAAAAAAAGATCACAGAAAACTCCAGCACCAGCTCCCTGGGTGAAATCCAAAAGTGAGCCATCTGTGTAGATATAAAGCCATTCATCATAGGGGTAGCAGGTATTAATTGTATCCAAAGAGATGGTACGAGGAGCAGTTGGGCAAAGGTAATTTTTCCTCACGTTCAAAGTCAAATCTAATCTGATATGGAGAGCCATAAATACCAGTGGATTTATGTGACATAATAACTCATAGTCCTTGTTATTAATAGTATTATATTGGGCGATCTCCTGGACGCACTGAAGGAAACCCTTCTGAGTCTTTAGATTACGCGAGATCTGTTAAATTCGTATTCACATCAAAAGGAAATATTTGGGAGCCTAGTAAGTGGGTAAGTAAGTCTGGTAAGGGTCTGTTAAGTCTGGGAGTGGCAGCTATAAAGGATAGCTGCATTCCTCCAAACCAGGTTAGTCACTGGCTGTAGTTCACAAAGTAAATGTATAGCTAGTACAGGAGTAGTTTTAACACCTCCAGTAATCAAGCGTAAGGCATAGAACTCCTATTATATACATAAACTATATTGCTCATATTTTTTTATATTGATGAATAAGTAGAAATATAAAATTTCCCGCATTGTTCGAATTAAATTCGCAATTTGTCCAAAATGTCACTGACGTTGTCAAACGATTTTATGAATGAATTTTCAGCTTCCAATGTAGTTAAGATCACAGATTTCTGTTCAATGTAAAATTTGTATCGCTTGTTTTTATCCTCTATATGTCCCGTTTGAATAGAGAATTTGAGAATTTCATATTTATGTATGAATGCATGAGAAATAAATAATATAATTATTTTTATTTTATTTCTCTTTTGCTGCACTCTAGAATTAAAGGTATGATAGTCTAAGAAATCTCAGATTATTTTAAAAACTAAAAGAGTTGCAAGCAAATTTCACACATATGAAGTCCATATTTTCGCGTTATCTATTTAAACTGCAGAAGATTTCGAAGAACGGCTTTTATTTTACGCGCTTAGAATCAAAATAAAGTTTCGTAAATTATGCTTTTGTACCTTTTTTATACTAAGTTAATTGTTTCATAAGATGTGCTCTAACGGAATCTAGCAAGCAAACTCACTTTCTGTCCCGAAAATTTAAAATTTAAAAACTCATTAAAACGTCGTAGCAAATGTAATGATGTCTACAGACAAAGAGAACACACTTCAGTGAAATTTTTCCATTGTGAAGCCATGTTGACTTACCTTAGTATTTAGCATACTCGTCAATTACATGCGCATTTATTGTTCCGCGAATAAGATGCTAAATATCCTTTGGCAAAGTGTCGGGCGTTGCACATCATATTTTAAGAGATTGTCGAGTTGTTTCTTCATTATCATTACATTTCCCTATATTCCTATGATTTAAGCAAGTCTAACTGGGTGGGAGAATGCTCTTACCCGAAACTCTCACTTTTTTAAATTTAGGATTTGTCTTTTATATAGTTTACAAGCTTTTATTCTGCACATCATTTACACTATTTTATACATTTTAAAAATTTAATTTTACTGTATTTTCAAGCAAATATTTGAAAAAGACCCAATCGGTTCTTGTCGTATAACACCCAAGACTTCTCGCTCATTATTAGCTTCATTTCAAATTATATTTTTTTATTCATCGCTTTCCTCAAGTTTAAGGTGACTTGGTACCCTTTGAACAACTTTCTTTATTTATGTATTTAAAAATTATATTTTAGCATTTTATACGATGTTTCTATTAAAAAAAAATGATGCGAGATGAAATTCCCAAGTTATTCACACAATTTTAAAAATTAAAATTTTTAGAAGAAAATTTGGAAAATTCTAAAATTTTACTCCTTTTGTAATTATAAAATTTTTTTGTAATATTCTTATGGATGTTCTAAACAACTTTAGGGATCGATTTTAAAATAACTCAATTCGTTTTCAAGGGAAAAAAATAAAATGTTGATATGCATGCTAAAAATCAACGAAAAGGCCAAAATCTTTTACATTTTAATTTTTTTTTATAAAAAAAGTATTCAGTTTATAATAAAATGGATCAATAATTTTATTACATGCTTTATATATAACACACAGGAAAAAATGGAAGTGATTGATAAGTAATTGTGGTAGAAGTAGCATTTTGAATACACTGATGTTTCGAAAAGCAGAGAAAAACCACTTTTAAGTTTATAATTCTGAAAAAAATAATTATAATAAGCTTAAATAAACTTAAAATACCACTTTAAGATCTTAGTTATATATTTTTCTTTAAGGTATCCGACTACGTTCGGAACTGTGATTTTAAATAAGCGCATAAAAGGATAATTTTCATGATATTTAGTGTCAGTTTGATTAGAATATATGTATAAAATTGTTTTAAGGACGTTTTGAGAAAAAAAAATTATTTAAATACAATATTTCTGCAAAACTTTATAATTATTATTAATAACCTTTTTCCAAAATGTTCTACTTTTGTGAAAAATGCTTCTATTATAATAATATTTTGCATGTATACAGCTCAGACCTCTGTACAGAGGCTCAACTATGAATTTTGAAAAATTCACATTATTTTCAGAGTTACAACCCATTGAATTATAATTATCGGCGTTTTTTTCTTAAAATTTCTCCCCTCTATTGTCGCAAAATATGGATAAACCCACTTCTAAGTTATATATTTCAAATATTCTACTTGAGCCTGTGTACAGAGATCTGAGCTATGTACAGGCAAAATATTATTAAAATAGAAGCATTTTTCACAAAAGGAGAATATTTTGAAAATGGGTCATTCTTTGTTCATTTTTTGCCAAAATATTGTACTTAAATAATTTTTTATTGTAACAATATTCTTAAAACAATTTTATATACATTTTCTAATCTAAGTGACACTAAATATCGTAAATATTATTCATTTATACGCTTTTCAAAATCACGGTTCCGAACGTTGTCGGATACATTAAAATAATTGTATTTTCATATTTTTTTCAACTCATACATTTTTATAAAGGATCAATTTTTAGAGTATTAATTGCAAAAGAAAATTCAAGAAAATGTTTAAAAAATTTTTTTTTCTGTCACGACAGAAGTTTTAGTTTTTTTTCTTCTTATAACATTGAAGTATTTCATTTGTATGAAAAACATACCAGGAAGAACTGAAATTATGAAATTATTAATATAAAATGCCTTAATTCAGAAATTTTACATGCACACATGTCACAAAGAGAAAAAAATACGTTATTGTATTGCCTCGGTTATATTCTGCTCTATATATTACAGATTATTTTTTATAGTTATTATTTCTCTTTATAAAATAGGGTTTTTTTTTTATCAAAGGACTTTTTTAGCTATTTTTTTCTAAAAGGGTGGTGTGGCTGAATTGACTAATTTGTTTTCAAATGAAGTTTTATTCAACTTCTAACTTTCCGATATGCACTAGTGATATTTCAATCAAAAAATAATAATGCAAAGAATAAGATTAAATAAAAAAAAAACCCGATAGGTCTGTTATTTTTGGGATACTAAGTCTTCTTAAGTAAAATTACTTTGCACAATCTCTTTGTACATAACAGGGTTATAATTTGTAGGCTGAGTATAGAAATTGTTCTCCGAAATTTAAAGATGTGTTTCTGAATCAACTAGTAGAAAGTCAGAAAAATTGCTAAAAAGTAGATATATTTTCGAAAGCGATTTAATTAATTTCATCGAAATAAAATTTTATAAATTTCAATTTTTATAATTTATTTTCTTTTCTATTGTACTCATTGAAGAACAGAACAACACGTTATAAGAATAAGTTCGTTGAAATGAATAAATAAATAAAAAATATACACTATTGAATAATTTTTTAAAGAAAACTCGAAAATTTCCAAACCAGTTCCAAACTTTCAATAATCTATTATTCAAGTATTTTATTCACTCAATGGTAAGAAGCGTTAATGGTGATATTTTACGAAACTATTTTAGGACAAAATGAAGGTAAGACTCAAACCAATGGCGTAGCTAGTTCTTAGTGGACCCTGCATCGAAATTTCTTCAAAGCCCTTTTTTAGAGGTGAAAATCCTGTTAGTGGGACTTTAGTTACACATGTTGGGGCCCCTGTAGCTTGGGGGCCTCGTACCATTGATACGGCGGTATAGTTACGCCTCTGACCCAAACTATTAATTTTTACTATGATTTCGTTACGTTGTTTAGAGTTTTGTTAAGAATTGTGTACTAAAAATTGTGTCTAACTTGAATTGTAATGGTAATTTATTTTTGTGTTCAGTATTTTAGGTATTTTTTCATGAATGGCATTTCTGAAAATTACTCTCCCACCTGAAGAACACTCAAGTTTTCTGTAACGTATGTATTATTTACACGTAATGTATCTTTTAATGCTAAAGAACTTTTTGCATGATAAAAATCAAAAGTATTTTTATTACATTCATTCATCAAAAGCAGAATCTTTCATAAATTTATTATAAATCTCTCTCTCTATATGTAAATTTTTTTCGTGATGCTGTAATAAATTTATTACGTACTATCGCAACAATGTCAACGTTCAAGGTAACTCGCAAAGTTGACAACCCCGATTTCGGATGTGTCGTACGCGCTGAATTGGCAACCATGTGCTTCGTTTCATACAGCGTCGACACACACACACACACAATACGGTTGCTTCAGTGATAAATTTAACTGAAGAGGAGCGCCAAGAACGAATTTTGCGAAAAAAAAGATCAAATAAGTAGAACTACTAATACATGTAAATTACAGTTTTACTATTTGAGCAATGAGCATCAGTAGTTGTAGAGAATACGTTAATGTCAATATATTTTGATATGTAAGGATTCGCGTTAGGTATATTTTATTATTTTTATGTTTTATAATTAAATTAAAGCAGTAAAATTAGCCAATTTTCTCCTGCTACAATTTGTGCTAAATCATTTTACTAACGCAAAATTATCTGTAATATGTTTTCGTATTTAAAATAAAAAAGCCGTAAAAGGTAAAGGTGTATTTAAAAGTATAGATAAGAAGTAAGATTTCTCTTGTTATGTATTTAAAAATCCGTTTCTTCTTTTAAATTATATAAGTATAGAGAAACATCTTTTCAGTAAAAACCAATAACTGAACAAACTTGGAGAAATATAAATTCCATAATACATTCCATCGAAGGAACTTAAATGAAAATTTCAGGAGCATAACCCGAACATATATCGAAACTTTCGATAATTTTTTAAGTACACAAAGTAAATGTGTAAAGCAAACAGAATATGCATGTAGGTATTTCAGTTAAGGTTTTATAATTTCAATAATCTCCCGATCTACTTTTTGATATTTTGAATGCAATGAGAATAATCAAATGTTTCCTCTTTATAAAGGAAAAAGATAAATAATAACTGTTCTCCTTTGATAACATCTACTTAACTTCACAAAAAGAAAAAAGAAATCTTGAAATTTTGTCATGACAGTTTGTGTTATTTTGACTGTTTTTGATGTGCTAAAAAGGTAGAACTTGACAGATAATTTAAGTTCAGACATTTTACATATAATCAGAAATAATTAATGTTAAAATGTATAAAATGAATTAATATATATATAGTCTAATTCTCTACAAACGAGGGGTAAACATCCATCAATCATATTCGAAAAACACATACACAGTAGGAAAATCGCACAATGAAGGACACACGAGCAACCGAGATTAAAAATTACAAAATGGATTATATACATTGTTTGATTTTAAACATTGCAGTATTATAAACATTGCTGGCTTAGGACAGCTAATATATAAATTAATTTATATAAATGTGGGGTTGAACATGTTTTTTGGCCAGCCAACCTTCCCCCTTAATGTTAATAATACTGAGTAAAAACCTATTGAAAGTAATGGATAGGAATATCTAAATCCATTTTAATATAGAGGTAACTTACCTAAAAATTGCACTTAAAAATGCAGAGCCTGCGCTAAATCTGAGTGCAATAAATAAGTTATTGCCAGATTCTGGACCCTAATGCAGATTCAAAGCATGTGAAGGACTGAAATGTAGCACATAACAAAAGTATAAAAAGAATAGAAATAAAAATTAAAAAGAGAGTTACAAATTACCATAAATATAATACAGATATATCTAAGAAATTTAAATGCTATGCCATGTATTCTAATTGTAGAATAGGTGATATTACCTTATGTTTTATTAATAGTATTTCATGACATAAATTGAGGTATCAGGAATACTTGTGATATGCATTCGTACATAAAACACTTAGTAGCTGTAAAATTTATTTTATATTTTTCGAATGAAAGGTTTTCAAAAATAAAAAAAAAGTAATGATGTTTTGTTGCAATATTTCGAAAAATTTCTCTTCTCTTGAATTTGTCATTATTTTAAAATCCTAAAGTATAAAATTTTAAATAAAAATTATATAAGTTTGATTCTTTATATTTTTCTAATATACCATCTGGAATTTTTTTTTCTGCTTTATGAATATTATTTAATTCAGAATTCGAAAGGTAATGTTAGTTAACATTAAACACCTATATTTAAAATTTTGAGCTTTCACAAAAGAATTTTTTTTTTACTAAACAATTATTACAATCTTATTTAAATTCATGAGGTAGGTAAAATGATAAAGATTTGTGGACATTAAATTCTCTTCGTGTAAGTTTAATACCATGTGTTTATTTTTAAAATTAGTTTTAATTTCAAGATAATGATTATTTTTTAATTAATATGCAACATAAAGTATACTTAAATATATAGTTCAGTGAAAAAAATTGAAATTCCTACAAATATATGGTATGTTTAATGTTAAAAATATTGAAAATAACAAGTGATTCCTCTTTTAATTCTTTTACAAATATTTTTTTTTACTCTTGTCACTATATTTCATCCTTTTCAAGTCCAGCGTAGAAATCTCACAAATTTATAAGAAATAATCTCATCGGTTTAATTCTTACGAATTGACGAAAGGGTAAATTTGCATTTTAAAATTCCGCCAGAAATAAGTTTTTCTCCAATAGCAATCTATTTTTACATTTTTATAAGCCATGTAGGGTAAATCAAATTTGGAATCTATTCCATATGAACTACTGAAAGGTATTTCTTTAATCAGACATACAATTTCTGAAAATAAAAAACTGAAACACCGAAAGAGTCATTAAAATAACACGTAAGACATGAATAAAAATACATCAGGAATCAATAAAAATGCCATACAACAACAAGACATTATATTTATGAGTTACTTTCTCAAAACAAATCACCTCTGTATAAAGCACAGATATGATCCAGCTTTCTCGTTATAATAATGATTCTACTTACCGATTTTGCTTGGAGCGTTCCCAGGCACTTTGAATTGTGGGAGGAAATGTTTTGACTACACTTTTCTGAGTTTTTCAGTCGTTCGAAATACATTACTGAAGTCCCATTAATGAAACCAATCCAATGGAATATTTTGAATAATTTATATGGAATGTCTGCTGTTATGCCTTTTGCTGTCGTCTTTCACGATTGTTATAAACTTCAAAGACTTCTAAATTCTCAAATGTTCTGAATATTCAAAAGAGCAGGTTCTTTCATATTTGTCTAGAAAAAAATAGAATTTACATTTGTATATAAACATTAAGTTTCAAATTTGTGATGGGTTATTTTTAAATATGTTTCTTATTAAAATAATGTGCTACAAACATCCAAGCGTCTTGCAATATGCATTTATATAAATAATAAATTATATGAAAAATACAGTCGAACCTCCATATTACGAACCTCTATATTGCGAATTTTTCTAAATAGTGAACTTTTTCCTGGAACCAAGAACTTTTCACGATTTTCTTCATAAAATTATCTCCCAATAGCGAAGTGCATTTTTTTATTAAAAGAACTTTTCTAGACCTTACGTAATAGAGAAAGCTCTTCAATTTGTGAAGACATTGGGATTAGGCAAATTTCAAGGTAACAATGGATGGCTAGAAAAAAAAAAAGACACGGGAAATTACGCCTGGAAGGGATTTTTGGTGCATTGCAAAGATATGAGATGTATTATGAAATAAAACATTTTTTTTTCAAACAAAAGAACTCAAACAAAATTAACAGATTTTATGAATAATTAAATTTAAGGATTGTGATAATACATGCTTAGAATTTCTAGTTATAAAATAAAATGTATGTTTAAAATTACTTGTATGCTTTAAATTAAAAAATGTCCTTAAAATCCATGATAATTAAATACTGTATATTCCTCGACATTCTTTTTTCTTGTTTTTCTTGCAGTTTTTCTTAATTTCATTTTTTTTATGGTTAAGATACATAAAATAAAAAACAGATATTAATTTACAAAAAAATGTGATTAATTATTTTTTTGTATTAGAAAGTGTTTATGAATTTAAAATTTGTCTTATGTGGCTTATAAATTATATTAAAATATGAAACTCTATGTAAAGAATTTTCCACATAACGAACTTTTTTTCGGGATTTAACGACTTCTTTAAATGGAGTTTCCAGTGTATTTATATAAACTTTAATTTATATGTTCATGATAAATTATAAAGTTAAAATGTATTAAAAAAAAATCGTATTCATGATACTAAATGATACCTTTAAACTACAGTCACATAAAATTTGTTTCTCATATATATATATATATATAGGCCAATTCTCTACAAACAAGAGATAACATCCAATCAATAACATTCGACAAACACATAAACAGCAGGAAAATCACACAATGAAGGACAAAAGAGTAATCGAGATTATAAATATAAAATAGATGCTGCAGTGTTATGAACATTACTGACTTAGGACAGCTATTATATAAAAAATAATTTATATAAAAGTGGGGTTGAACATGTTTTTTGGCCAGCCAACCTTCCCCCTTTTTTTTGTAAATAACACTGAGCAAAAACCAATAGGAAATAATGGATAAGAATATCTAAATCCATTACAAGAAAGAGGTAACTTACCTAAAAATTGCACTTACAAATGCTAATCCCGCGCTAAATCTGAGTGCAAACATTAATTTGTTGCCAGATTCTATACCCTAATACAGATATAAATCAAAAGAATGGCTGAAATGTAGTATATATATATATATATATATATATATATATAATGGTACGTATTATATCGTAAATCAAAAG
>BMAV01023183.1:24170-37943 GCA_019973955.1 Trichonephila inaurata madagascariensis | reverse complement strand
ATAATAATCCTGACTTCCAAACAAAAATGGTTCTTTATCTGTTGTTTTCTTTGATAGTGTGATATATTCCACCTTTAAAGGGTCATGAAAAAGAGACGCTCCAACCGACTCCTAGACTTTCTCTCATCCTGGTTTCTAAAATGCTTTGACACTTTCACATCTACAGTGACTTATCAAGGCTCCAGATAGAGAACATCACAGTGAGTCTTACGCAGCCTTCACATCAGTATAATCCGGACTTAACAGCTTCTCCTCAATATTAACCCTCCCGTTGGTGTGGTGTGGTAGTTAGGAGAAAGATGTGCCAGCTCAGGTGTCGTCCACGTCACTTGACCATGGTTCAAAATTACGTGGTCCGTCGCCAAAAACCCTCGTGCAGCTGAACAGTGCGACGTTAATATTCAATCAATATTAACCCGACACTTCTCGCGCAGGGTATGACATTCCCACCATCTAACTTTTTTCAACGCTCCTTCTAAACCTTTTTTAGAAAATTGATAGTTTCTCGTGTAGCTGACTTTAAGGTCACATCCTGTGAGGGGACCTTAGCTTGTAGACGAATTCTAAATATACAGTTTCGGATACCGCTTCTTCGGGTATGTCATACCCTGTGCGTGAATCACTTTTATAGTTCTATATGCACGAGTACGCTTTAAAATCTTTCTTATGCAATGGCGTGCTATTGTAGTTATGATGAAGAGGTGTGATATTTTAGTAATTTAATAGATGAAGTATTTAGTATATATAGTATAACAGTATTTTCGGACGAAGAAAGTCTCTTTGCGGAGATTATGAGAAAGAATCAAATGATGAAGTGTATAATAGCAAATATGATTCCTCTACTGAAATCTATCTTAACTGAGGGAGAAATTATTGTTCTTGACAAAATGACCACATTATATTCAATGGCTAGAAAATGTAACGGTTAGCCTATTACCATATTTTTTTGTGTTGTTGAACGTTGCGACAATAAATGTCAAATTATTTTGTTAATTACTCAGAAATCACTTATTAAATATCGAAACAGGCGCTGATTTCTGAGGTGTTTTGATTTCGATTTACAGAAAAATGTAAAAAATGTAGAAACCAGCAAGCAATGCTTCTACGAAATTAAAAAAAAAAAAAAATTAAGATCCAGTGAAAACATCGTACTGACTCGCTACGAAAACTGAAGACATATAAACAATGTACTGTGAATACCCTAATAAAAATAACAGAAAAACTAAATTTACGTGTGAAAAGTGTAATAAACTTATTGTATTTCCTATTTTTCTTCCTTTGTCACCTTTGTAGGCAAATTTTACGGTAAAAACAGAATGAAGAACCCTTGGGTATGAAACACCCTGCACGTGAAATTCCGTTCATTTTTTTTCGCGCGAGTAATGGTGGATTAACAACTAAATCTAAATAATAAAACGATAATTTTAAAACTCCAATATTTTTCTCTTTTAGACTTATTAATTAACTTCTAACTGTTCTTAATTGAATGGATCTTATAAAGTTATTTGTGGTCGAAACTTCGAAAACTAATGCATTTAAGTATGTCAAAGACAAAGGCAATGCACAAGGGAAATTTCAAACATAATTTAGATAACGTATTTAATTAACGCATAAATATTTACAACTCTATCTAATAAACGTAATTGAAATAGGTTTCTTATTAATATTCTTAGCAGGTTTCAGACTTCCTGCTGCTTGATAATTACTTTGCTGGAAATTTTAACTACGATGCCTTCACTCAGCATCTGTCTTTTAATTTTGCACTAAAGTTTTAATAAAATAATGGAACTTACGGAAATTAATTGTGTTTATTACTTGTTTGAAATTCTGTGTCTTTACCAGTTAAACAAAACTCTTCCTCTGTAACTGTAAATTAAACAATGAAGAAGGGACTATTCATGTTCAAAAATTTGATTTTACCGCAATGTGGAAGATTTTATAGATTATAAGGGTTATATGATAACCCTTACTGAGTTTTTAAGCACAGTACTTTATCAATAAAAATAATCAAATTTAATTTGTATTCTTAAGAAACAAATTAAATTCAAAATTTTCTTATGTTCATTAGTCTGAAATATTCAATTACTTTTAGAACCTTATGTTCCAACGGATAAATCATCTTTTTTTTAAGGGAATTCTTAGGTCTTATCATTTTGTTCTCTTAATTTCTTAACTTTTACAGATCCCGGTTACTTCAACAAAAAGTTTTGACGACACGTATAGAAACATAACACACATCAAAAGTTTTACTTAAACTTAATAGATTTATAATTTAAATTTTTTAAAAGAAATTTAAATAGATTTAAAAATATATATTAGTTGAACCTTAAAGAAGGATATAATTCCTTCCCCAAATTATTTTTTCGCGAGTTCAAACGCGAAATATTTATTTTTATACTGTATTCACACAAACACTTAATTTGTTTGTTTTCAACAGAGAAAATATGTAAGTTTTAAAGTCATGTATCAAGACATTTTATAAATTACTAGCTGGTATACCCGTTCTTCGTACGGGTGAATTGAAATATTAAACAATACAGATTGAAGGATAAAGAAATTCTTAACGAGTTAATTTTACGTGAATCGCAAATTAAATTTAAAAAGAAAAACTTTTTGCATATTTTAGCTGAACAAGAAATCATATTTGTTCAATTTTAAGTCTGTAGATCTAATAGTTGATAAAAAAAAGAGGATTTTTTATTTATAATCCCCATAACTTTCTTTTGGGTCGATTTTTGAAAACACCCTAAACTGATCTCTGATCAGCAAAAGTAACACAATATTACGAATTATGTGTAATGAATGCTTAAAATAGTGTAAATAATTTGTATCTAGATGTGTAATACGTTTATATTACTTTCTGTTGTATTTATTTTATGTTAAATCTGTAATATTCACAAGCAACATCGTTCCTTACATTATAATGGCGATTCAATGGAAACATAGCGAAATGTTGGCGATAGAGCCAAGTAGGCAATCCTTTTGGCAACTTGGCGATTAAATCAACGATTCAGAAGTTGATATGTTGTAGCACCACCTGGTGGGGAGCTTCAAGAAAGAGGATAGCACAAAACCCTTCACCACAAAAAAATAGATGTATATGCCAATTTTCAAAATTATATGATAAATTTAACTCCCTTATTAAACTAGTATTGTCCTAGAATCATGTGTACTACAGTGGTAAATATTACAAACAAGTTGCTGCAAAGCGTAAAGGGCATTTTCGAGCGTACCTAGTAAACATGCTGTTCAAAGCATTCACCTTCCCTTGTGATGCTGTATTGGATGGTCCGTGCCATCCATTAGTGTGAGAGGGTCGGAAGGAAGATTAACCATATTCAAAACAAACTATTTATTCACAATTATCAACAAGAACACAAATTCAATAACCCAAGTTAAGAAATTCACCAATTACCAAATATGTGAAGCAATAGCGAGGTAGATGATGTACTAGAAGACTTAACTATATATAGGATCACTTACGCCCAAGCAATACGCGTTCTAATTCCCAGCGACCTAATCCACTTTAATCCTTAATTGACCAAATCTTCAATCTTAATATTATTCAAATAAGCTACGAATAGCTCACACCTAGCTTTATGTTCATCAATCACTCCTATCCTATAGCAGTCTAACCTCTCTCTAACTCGAAAGTATAATCTTTAAATTCAAGCGTTGATTTATATAATCACATCTTCTACGGATAAAGGTTTTTAATTGAATAATTTTTAAAGATCAATTATTCCCCAAGAAGACTATTAGTAGAAAGAAAGCGGATAGAACCGTTTCAATGCACGCAGAAAAAAAGTGCCGTTGAAAGATAGCAAACATCTTAAAGATCTATTTTACGTTGAAAAAGATAATTATTTATTTATAGCACGAATTATTTACAAAATAATCCTAAATTACTTTAATTTACTACATTTTCTATTACTTATTAAAAGTACAATGAAGAATTATTTATGAATTAATTTCAATAATAATACATAGTATAAGGAATATTCATATTAATGTTATTATTTCTGCGGTTGGGAAGAATGACTGTGGTAAAGCAAAACGAAAACAACAGAGCACCATCTTGTGGCATTGTAGAGACTTAAGCCATTCAAATTCTATTCTCGTATTAAAAAGGAAGCAATATTCTTCGTCATCGCAATCCCTTCATCCATTTTAATGCTTTAATATATGTAGCCCTGCTGCTCATTAATGTGTGTAGTAGAATAAATTATTTGAGCTTACTGCCGAAGAACATTTTGAGGAATCGTTCGCAGGATTTTGCAAATATTTAACATTAAAAAAAGAGAAATCATTTGTTAATCACAATCCCGACTTACATAAAACTGTAATTTTATAAAAGTTAATTGATATAGGTTCAAAACACACATTAATGTACCTTTTAAAAATAAAGATAAAATATATAAGTTATCATACACCCCATTTTATTTTTATCCTTAAAGTATAGTTACATTATTGTCCTTCATTTTTAGCTAACGTTATTTAAAAAAAATGTCAAAAAAATTCTTTTTATTTCTAAAAACTCTAAAATATTTCATACTTTTCAATTTGCTCCATTCATTGTTAATGCATTTTTTATTACTGTATAGACAAATTAACAATTATTACTAAAATTATTTTTGTGAAAAAAATGTGTTACAGGACATTTAAAAATGTTGCACAGAAAATATTTCAAGATATTTATGGAGCTGTGATTAAAGTAAAATATTGCGAGTATTTGTTTTTAATAAATGTTATAGTATCATACTTAGTTTTTGCAAATATAAAAAAATAATCGTTTTCTGTATCTAACAAGCAAAGTAGGACAACAATACTGTAATGTCTGGCTACTGTTGGTGGGTATTTTTAGGGGTTTTTGGCACGATTCTCCGCACATACGTGTGGGGGAGGTTGCTATTTAGGGGAGAAGGTGGGGGATTTTTACACGGGACATTAACAGAAAAGCAAGTCCCTTGCTTTTTTTTGAGCGAGAAAACACTAGAATGAATTTTGTATAAGGAAAGAAAATTTCTGTGTTGTATCTTAGCCCGACGAACTGGGCTTGGTTTTTGTTGTATTTAGAAAAGATAGAATTCTGTTCCTTTTGGCACGGCGTACTGTGTCTGGAATTAGTAAAAAACAAAATAGAAAGATATTTCATAAAACAAGTAATATATATAAAAAAAAATTAAGTCAATTCCTACTTAGATCAACAAAGAAAAATTTTATTTTAGCTACTTTTTATTAAATAGTTACAATTAATATAAATATGTATATACATAGGACAGAATCACAACATTATGTGGTAATTAATTTTTATTAATTATCGTTAAAATATTGTATTGTCATCCAAAACAATCGTGTATATAAAATTTCAGTTCAACTGAATGCTTTAAAACGTAAGAGAAAAAAAAAACATTTTCAAGTTTTGACACAAGTCGCCAAAAATTATGCCAACGTGGCTGTATTTGTTTTTCTTTTAATAACTAGTTTTAATCAATCAATTTTTATTAATTATAATTAAATTACTGTATTGTTATCCAAAATAATCATGCATATAAAATTTCTGCTCAATTGAACGCTTTAAAATGTATTTTATTAAATATTGAAAATTCCACCAAGATAAATAAATAAATATATGGAGAGTGTGAGCTAATAGTAGGAATTGAAAAAAGAATATTTACTGAAATTTATTTTCATGACTTTAATTCAATTTTTTAAATAAGGAAACAAATACCTGCTGAACAACAATGAATTAAATTAATATTTCCCAAAGTTGTTAAATTTAAATAGCCTGTATGATTCTGAAAATTAAAAAAAAGCATTTTAATATTTTTAATTTAAATATTTGATTTGGAAAAACTGTCATTCAAAATCTTTTACCTCAACTCCAAAAAATTTTGATATTTCTTAAAATACTTAGATACTTATAAAAACATGCAGTAGTTTTATTCATTTAAATGTTTTGGAAAATGTATCCTAAAGAAAATCTAATATGCCAACATTTGAAAGTTAAAATAACGAAAAGAATCTTCGAAACATTTATGTCCTAAGACAAACAAAAATATCTTCACGAAGTTTTTAATGTATTTTTTTCTTTGTAAGTATTTAGCATTTCGGATGGAAGAAAAATATGGACCACAGAAACTTAACCTACTGATAACAAACGAGTTTCTAAAAAGTCGGTTGAAATGTTTTGAGTTTTCAAATATTATGTATTTTCTTGAGGAACTTCTGTGTTCTTTAAATGCAAGCGTAAGCAAATATGCATCAATAGGATTTTTGGAACTTAGTGCGCTACAAATATATGTAACTTAATGAAACATTTTAAATTCAGAGTTTCTACAGATTTATTTCTTTATTCTTGTGGAGATGATTCTTTCTATTGCAATTGTAAGCAAACTTATGTTTTTTTTAAAAAATAACTTAAACATACACTTATGGTTGACCAGATTTTTAGTTAAATTTATGTATATGAAGTAATATTGCATTCAATAGTTATTCTACATGGTTTATAGATTAAATACATGAAGAACACTAAAAATATATAAATAAAATAAAAATAAATAAATAATAAACAAATAAAAATAAGTAAATAATAAATAAAAATAAGTAAATAATAAATAAAATAAAAATAAATAATAATAAATAAAGAATAAATTTGGCTTTGATTTGGCTAGCCTTTTCATAGAGTTGGCTTTTGAATGGATTTATAAGACGAAATCCTTAACAAGTCGTAAAAACATGGTTGAAAAACTAAGAAAAAAAACCCCCATAAACAATTTTTCTTTCTATAAAATGGGTAGGGGAGGGGACGGCGGATTCGCCCCATTGCAGACCTAGTACATTCTCCAGGAGCTGTTATCAGTTTTAGTGGGGCACACCATATAGGTGGATACCAATTGCCGCAATATTATTTTGACGGGAAGTTACCTCCCCAGAGGGAGGCACCTGAGCTCTGACGATGCGATATTGAACTAAGGATTTCGTTTTGCCGAGAATACCCAAACCAAACAGGGACTCTTAGAGATCTTTAACACGTCGCATTATCATATACCAGTGGTGGGCAGACTTTTCCAGAGTACGGGTTACTTCTAACTTTTTCAAGGTGTTGTGGTCTACCCAGTCTCTAGTCTAGCTGGCAACGGTATTCCAAAAATATGTGTTTCTTTTAGTATACACGTTTTAACATTCAGTAAAGGCGGTCCACCGGTCGATCGCGATCCTGTACCCACTCCTGTCATATACCATAGACACTGTGTCTACTTTTTTTTTTTTCACTTCATGAAAATCCACCGAATTGGGCCGGATTTGAATCCGGCAACTTGGGCGTAAAAGGTCAGCGCCTAACAAATTCTAAGCTTTACTTGTTTCAAATTGCTATTAAATCCAAATTCTAAGTATCAGAGTCTAAATAATATGTTCTTTGCTCTTGAACATTTAAATCATAAATCCTTAAATAGGAATTACAACGGAAGAGGAGATATTTTTCCTATTTATGAAATATTAAACAAGCTTAGATAAATGATTTATTATAAGATGCATTTTAGTTGTATATTATTCTTTAAGTACTGTATAAATTTTGCATACCATTTTCAAAATTTATTTAAAACACATTTTTGTTTAGTATAAAATCCACTTCAATTTCACAACATTATATTTTTTGTAGCTTTATGTGCTTTTAAATTCAGTGGATTTTTTCGTTCAATATATCTGCTGTGAGTATATAATCTTTCTTTAAATACTTTTATGCTAGACCACCATAAGAGTAAGATGAAATATTAGCATATTCCTTCTATAAGCATCGCCATATTTTGGTGTTTATTCTTACGGAACAGTAATCTAATTTTCATCATCTTATCTGTTCAAATATGAATGAAGACAACCCTCTTAGAAAACTATTATGAAAAAATCATTAGTTTTCCATTAGATAAACCTATTTTTGATTTTGACTTTCTTTTTACAAAACGTACACTAGATGTTCTGTTAAGAGAGTCTAAATCATTAAATCTAAAAAGACATTCTAAAGATGTTTCTCAAATCTGTTAAAAAAATACGCGCATATTCATTTCTCGCACCGTTTTACATAAAATAAATTTAATCCAGATGAAGAATAAGTACATTTCACTTTAGTGCAGGGGTCGGCAACCTAAGGCACGCGTGCCACATGTGACACGCGGTACAATTCTTAGTGGCACTCTGCACTACTCTACAAATTTGTCACATTTTGAGTGGATGGAAGTTGATAAATTTGTAATGACCCTCTCTTATTTGACAAACATCTTCAGAATTATGGACTTTCACGAAATTACGAAAAAATCTGAAGGGTAGAAAAATAAAAGAAAGATTAAAAAAGAAAAATTTACAGCTGTTTTGTAAATTATTGAATATCTTTACTGGAAAGATTAAAAATATCTACATATCTGAGTAAAAAGTCTTTCCTCATATGAAAAATATTTCCAATGCACAAAGAAATTACGTAAATACTAAATATTCAGAATCGTGTAAAATTGAGTTATAAATTATACCCTTGATTTTTTAACGATATGAAAGTAGAGGGGATCGAATTAAACTTTTTATTCATCTTTTTATTAAACTATCATGGTGGGAAACACTTATATTTTATGTTCTCCATCTTTTATTTTAATAAAAAGGGTTAAAAATTAATGATATACGTACAATTTTATTTTAACTTATTTGTATTGAAAAAATAGTTATATTTTATTCTGTTTACTTTTATGTAAAGAAAAATCTTTAAATGACACAAAAATAACAAGTAATAAAACTGTAAATTTATATTATTGATCTTTATTGTCTAACTCTGTATGCATTATCACGAGAATCGAATTGCTTGAAAAATGATCTAATGCGTGGCATGCTGTATCGTATTGGAAGATTGGCTTGGCACGCCACAGCTAAAAGGTTGCCGACCCCCACCTTAAAGGATTGGAAATCTTGAATGTATTTTCCAATCCAGTAGCCGAAATGTGTTTACGTAATATATTTCTTGTTCAATGGGTCAGCAGCCCTGGGTAGACCTGAACTTCCTTCAAGCATCTCTACTTTTGGCAACTGTTTTCCAGTTTTTAACCTTTAAGGTATCCGACTGGTTTAAAATCATCATTTTCATCAAAAAAAAATCGAAATTTATTTTATAGCCCATTTTTGTAGTCTGTTTAATAAGCTTTCTAAAAATGTCGTACTTTTAATTCTGAGTCAATTAGAAAAAAAGTTATAGCTGTTTTTATTTGAGGTAGTAAGCCCAAATAGAAACCGGAAGTGTGAATTTTCGGTTGATTTTCACCGGCAAAATGAGATTTTTATTCATTTAAAATATTTTAACGAATTCTTTTTATGTTTAGTAAACTTTATTTCACTTTATATATTTTTTAATAGATATAATTTGCTTGAAAATAGGCAACGGTTAACTGATTACAAAATTTGCTTTGATTTAAACGAGTTGCTATCTTTTTATCATTTGTGTTCAAAATTAGATCTCTTTATAACTTTTTTTATTGGTACTTTTATGTAGAGTTATAGTTATTTTTAATTAAATTAAAGTTGACATGCAAAAAACAAGATCAATAAGGCCAAAAAAGAAGAGATTTCCAGAGAACAGAAATTGTTGGAGAAACGTTGAAAGAAAAATCAACGGATCAAAATTCTATTAAAAAGATTTATAAGGAACTTTGCGATCAAAATTTTCTAAGAAAATGTCTTCACGTGAAAGCTCAGAACTACAATGAAAGTTTTAACAATGTCGCTTGGAGTATAATTTCAAAAGACAACTTTGTTGAGCTACAAACACTCCGTTTAAGGAATTATATCGCAATAATACTTTTTAATTCTGGATTTGCTAGTCTATTACCTCTACTTCAAAAATTAGGAATGAAATTAAGTTCTGAAATGAAAGGATATTTTTGGTACCTTGACAAAACGAGAATTGTTGGTTCTACGAGGCATTCTAAACCAGATAAGAAACTGTCTCGTAAAAAAAAGAAAGGCCCTTCAAAAATGTAAAAGTTTGAAGTATGAGGTTCAAGAAGGCACAACATACAAATCTGGAGAGTTTTAATACCTTCCTAAATCTATAAAAAAATTTATTGCAAATATAAACTTTATTTTGCATTTTGTGAAGAACGTTATTTTTGAACATAATGGTTAACGGTAAGAGTAATATTTCTTAAAGTAAACAAAATATTCTTATGAAATGTTTTGCGTTTGTTCTCTGTATTATAATGAATGCTTTCTGCTAAAAGTTAAGGGTTAATTTTTAAATTAATTTATTTTTTAATGTAATTTTATATGAAAAAAACCCCTTTTTTCAGAAATATTCTGTGTTTCTAATGTCGAACACCTGTATTTCATAATTTTATTGTAAAGCTTGAATTTTTTTTAATAGACAGCATAGTTAATCATTGAAGAATTGTATCCCTGCAAAAATGTTAGTTATTTTTGTGATATATATATTTTCTAGAGTTGTTAGCAAAAGAGCAATTTTTTGCAATATTTTGGTACAAATTTCTCAATATTTTGAAAAATAAGCTTTCAAAAAAATTCTTCTTGATGTATTTTCATAGTTTCTGCAACGTACTTAATTAAAAATTAACAATTAAATAATTATTTAAGTTATATTTTAGAAAATTGTCTTCGAACCCAGTCGGATACCTTAAGAAAATACAGATTCAAAAGACAAAAATCGGTCAAAAAATCAAATAGAACTTTTGTAACCTAAAATATTCCTCATATTCTTTTCTATAACCTCACAAAATTTGAAAGCTCTTAACTTTAAAAACACAGAATTATGATAGCTTTTACGTTCGTTTTTATTCGCATTCCTATGGCAAATCAAAACTTTAAACTTACTTACCTCAGAAAGATAAAATAACTAGTTTGTCTTCATTTAAAATACTAAGGTTTTTTTTTCTATTGGGCCTAATGTTTTGAATTTTTTTTACCTATTGCTAATAATATATGTTACAAAAGTTGATATGCATTTTTGAATCAAAGCAATATTTATTTTTTATAAATATTTGGATTCAAAATTTATACATTTTTTAAGGAATTTTCAATAAGCATTCATAAAAAGAAGTATTGTACGAATACCAATCATGCTAATGCAAAACCCATACCAACTTTTGCCATACATAGTTTGACGTACATGTAAATCAAATTTCATAAATGTAAGTCAACTTTTGTAGAAGGATTAGCATTTTAAAATAACTTCACAAATTTTAAGTTTTTTTCCTTAAAAAATTAAATAGCTAGCTTTCTATGAAATTTTGGGCACAAAATCTGTTTTACATAATATGCACACATAGGAGGCAACAAAAGTTTTTTGAAAAGCCTTAAATTAAAAATTCTTGTTTAAATCGTACCATGTCCACTTAAAGTATTAAAATTTTTCTTGATATAATTAATCCATCTTGGGGGGAGGGTTACCCCGAAGTCTATTTCCCATGTTCTTTGCCAAAACAAGAAATATTTTCTTGCAGCAACGATCTTCATTCGTTATAGCCAGATGACCAGCCCATTTAAGTACATTTAATTTTGACGAATTTTACAGAAAATTTCTTGCAAATTTTATAGAGTTCCAAATTAGATCTTCTCCATGATCTTCTCCACTTGGACCCCACCAAGATCGCGATGCAAGATCTTTCTCTCGAAAATTCCGGAAGCTTCCTCATCACTTAAAGTCAATGCGCAAGTCTCTGATGCATAAGTCAAGACAGATCTTATGACATTAGTATAGGAGCAATTTATGTAATATATTAGAATTCTATTTTTATTTGAAAGCCCTACTTTTTCATCAGTGTCATTGAAAAAAGATTCTCGCTTAATTTGGAAAAGAAATTGGAAAGTAAAAAAATAGTTACAGAAAGTAAGGGGGAAAATTAGAAGCGATGTTTATTACGAATGTTACATCTCCAGTATAGGAAGAAATGAAAGGAATGATTGATCCTCTTCCCAAAACGTCTCTTCTTTTTATGGAAGATGATACATTGTGATCAATCTGTCCTCCAAATTAGAAAGAGGTAATAAAGAAAGGGCCGCTTCTGTCTCTAGAGGATACTTCGTCTTTTTGGCCAGAAGTGGTTCAAATCTAAAAAGATTTTGTTTCTGCAAAATAAGTCATTTTCCCCCTCTGGGACCTGCCAGTTATTCTTTCAAATGTCACTGTAGGTTAACATACAGATGACAAGACAAAACTCGCTTTATTTTATTGAAAGATGTTTTTTCTAGTAATAAATAGAAAATATAATTTCTGTTTTTTAGTAACGTTTAAGATTTTGCTAAGCTTTTTAAGTAAAATACTTTTGTGAGTTAAATTTTGAATAGTTTCAAAAAATGCATTATGGAATATAGAAGTATAAGATGCAATTGTTATGTTAAATAACTTTTTAATATTTGTATCATGATTTATAACATTTTATCAAATCATCTCTGTATGGATATATCATTTATAATTAAAAAAGTAATTAAAAATACGAGAAATTAATATTATACATTTAAAAGTTAAAGTAGTTTTAAAATTTCTTTATTCATTTATTCTGTTATATGTTGAAAATATCTGAAGATGTATGTGAATTTCTCAAAAGTATAAATCTACATAAAATTAACCCGTATACCATAAAGTTGCTAAGAGTAAATAATGGTATGCAACTGTTTATTTTAGTTCATTTGGACGCAAAATAAACCACAATTGTAAGAAAAATAAACAAAAGCTTGTAAAATTTCGCTTATGGACCACAGAGGATTATTTTTCCTATAAAGTGCTTTGTCATTATCAGATATTTGTTTACATTTGTTCGAATATACTTTATTACTGCATAAAATTATCCTTACTCAATAAACAAAAAACATGTGTGAGTAAAACAGTAACAAGTTATTACATAACACAATAAACTAAAAGCATGAAAGGTCAAAAATTTAAATCTAATTTTTATGTTTTGTGCAATAGTCTTGTGACTAGTACTGATCCATTGTACTTAGTGCTTGTTGTTTTTAAAATAGATGTTGAATGAAATTTTGTGAAATCAAAAGTATTAATAATTTTTAGGTTTTATTTAGGCTATGTTTATGGACCGAGAAGACTTATTCCAAAAGAAAATTCTCACTTTGTCATGTTGTTGTGTCCTTCCTAATGGGAAGGAAGGAATGTTTCCAGAGCCTGATACAGGTTGGACATCTACACGATAAATGGCAACACCACCTTTTTCTCCACTTCAACAATTTGTGCATGGGCTAGAAGGGAGGTAAATATTCTCCAGCACTCTGCACTTTTGGCTGCTACGACCGCCCGCGGGACTTTCGGACCCACTGATTAAACGAGCACGTACTCCGCGTGTACTGGGAGGGTTTTTGGTGGGATCGGGCATCGAACCCAGGCCCTCAGGTCTGGAGTCTGATGCTCTAACCACTAGACAACCCACGACCCTCTCACTTTGTTATATCAGACCCAATAACAGAATTTAAAGTGATTTTGTTTCTGAAATGATCTTGGGATAAATCTTTTTCAAATGACGTAAATCAATGAAGAGTTTTACGTTTGTTTTTCTTATTAATTAATATGCATGTATACATGTAGTAAAATAAAATAAGAATAGACAAATTGTAGATCCTACAAAGCAAAAAAAAAAAAAAAAAACAGAGATAAAAAGGAATTTGAAAACCCATAATAATATATATTGAGAAGTGTCTTGTATAACATTCCTAAATCATACCCTTTTCAAACATAAAAATAAAAATAAAATGATAAAAATCTTTAAAGCTGCTTCA
>BMAV01023183.1:0-24070 GCA_019973955.1 Trichonephila inaurata madagascariensis | reverse complement strand
AACATAAAAATAAAAATAAAATGATAAAAATCTTTAAAGCTGCTTCAAGTAACTTTGTATAATATTTTTACTTTTTTTTTATTAAGGATTAATATGTAATAACTTTGGGGGGATATTTAATCCTCAGTAATTTTTATTTCTTCCTTTTCAGAGCAATAAAAAACAATTATTTTCAAAGAGAATCTATATTAATTTGTACTTTTACATATTCTGTCTTTTTTATAATTTTCTTTTCTTGATTTGGAAACTTTTTTTCAATTTATGAAATGGAGAAGGTAGTGCGTAACTTTAGTGATATAAACATTTCATTTATAAATTCTTAATTCGAAAAATTGCAGGTTTAATCCGTATCTTTGAAAATAGTAAAGCACGAGAAATTCCTGCAGAAACTCCAACAAAATATTAAATTAATGTTACATGTCTCTTACATACTTCCTGTTCAAGGTATAATTAATTAAATTTGAAATGCCTAATCTTTGCATGAACTTAAACTAAGAAATTATCACAGTATTAATTTAAATTAATGTTTTGGGAAACAAAAAAATTAAGTTTCAAATTAAAACTTATTATGCATTACTCCAATTAAGTTGTCAGAAGTATTTCAACACATGTACAAGACGTAAAACACGCGATTTTAGGTGCCATATAATTTTGTTAATTTCTTCATTACTAAAGCAAAGGATTATAAAAATTAAGGCGCTTATTAATTAATGATTATTTACTATAAAGATTAAATCTGTGTAAAACAGTTTGAAGGTTCCTCATTATTAGAAAAAATGTGAATTTTGTAAAGACAAAATTAAAAGTTTTTACTAAAAAAACAATTTTTGCATAAAAGATACCAAAATTTACAATAGTCATTTAGTCGAATTTTTAAAATAAAAAAAAACATTCTAAGCAAATTTAAAAGATATAGATTTGCTATTTAAACATTTATCCTTTATCTGATCCTATTAGAGTTAGTTTTCATTTAAATAAAGCGATTAAATGACAGCAAAAATATCGAAATTCAGTTAAAAAAAAAACCCTTTAACGATTTTGAAGAATAGCAATAAAAATGTCAAAAAAAAAAAAAAAAAATTAACATACTGGAAATGATCACAGATGAATTGAATTAATGAAAATATTTAATTAACCTTTACGTGCATTGTATGACACTTCCTGCACAAAACAAAATGGTGACGAGAATAATAAAAACTCCTCTCACGATTTTGAAGAATAGCAATGAAAATGTCTAAGTAAATTAACATACTGGAAACGATCAAATGAAATGAATAAATTAATGAGAATATGTAATTAACCTTAACGTGCATCGTGTGACACTTTCTGCAGAAAACAAAATGGCGCGACGATTTAATAAAATCGCTAAATTTATTAAATGCGATAAATTAATATTTTAATTTAAATATTCTACGGAGTTTCACGGGGAAATTCTGAATCATATGAGTCCTTTTGAGGTTCGTTGTGCAACAGGACACAATGGAAAGGATTGGATGAATTGGATATCAAAATAACCGATAGGCTCACAGAAAATTTTGATGAAAATACTATAATAAAACTTAGTTTGGTGGACTAAATATTTTTAGAAAATCGTTTTTATAAGTATTTATTAGCACAAATATAAAAATTCATGAGTTAAAATATAGCATTTATTTTGCTTTTGATATTAAATTAAGAAATTCCATATTTTGTTTCGTAAATATTGCACGAAAATCAACAAATGGAGTTATTCGGTGACCTCGAGTTCTAATATGAATGGAAATGTCGCAGGGAAATGACGAAATTAGGAATTTGATCAAATCTCTAAGGGATATGATCAATTGACTGGAGATGTTAAAATATCGTCTCTTCAAGGTCATTTCCCTGATGAAAGTAAGTGATTTTATCAAATCCCTGAACTTTTTCAGTGAAATGATGAAATGAACTAGTCAGTATTTGCATTGATAAAATTCTGTCCTGGTGAGAAGGTTCCTGGAGGTCGAGTCATTGCATTTCCTAATCAAACAGGCAGTACTATCGATCCCCCAAATATCAACCCCATATCTTTAAAAACATGGCACCATAGGATTAACATAGGGATTGATATTTTAGTCTGTAAGCCCTCCCCTGCCGAAAGCAGGTCATCATTAGTATAGAAACTATGAAGGGAGGCGGGCAGATCAAGTCGATCGACGTCACTGAGCGCACTTCACCGATTTCCTGTTACACATTTTCGTCCTTTTTCACGAAATTACTCCCACAAATCTCCAGCAACCGAGAGGAAAGATGTTACACATAAAAAAAAACCAGCCTAATTTTCTAATTATTTGTTAATTAGTTTCGAATAAATAATTTGTATTTCATTGACTCTATTGTTGTATTATTTACTTCTACGGTTAATAATGCACCCTATTTGTTAAAGAAACACTTTTAAAAAAATTCTTGACAATATTATTATATCACATTTCACTGAAACAGATCAGGGATTTGTTCAAATCCCTTACTTTCATCAGGGAAATGATCTTGAAGAGACGTTATTTTAATATCTACCGCCAGTTGATCATATCCTAGGGATTTGTTCAAATTCCTAATTTCATCGTTTCCCGGCGACAGAAATATATTGTTACGAATTTTGTGTAAATAGTGTAAATAATTTGTATTTGAGTGTTTAATGCATTTATATTACTCTATGTTATGTTTATTTCATGTTAAAATCGTACCATTCACAAGCAATGCCGCCCCTTACGTTATATTGGCGATTCAATGAGAACTTGGCGAAATCTTGGCCCTAGAGCCAAGTTGGCATCATTTTTAGCGGCCAAGACGACCATTTGGCGACTTGGGCGGCCAAGTTGGCGACAATTTTGGTGTCATTGGCGACCATGTTGGCGAGTTCGGAACCCTCTGGAATCTTCTAGAAAGTAGTAGCTCTCTCCATTTGTGTCACGTCCAATGACACGAGCTGTTATATTTCTGGAAGTTTCTGTCGCGCCTATAAAAAGATGCTCGCCTGAACGGCGGGGAGTCTGGATTAAACCAGCGAGTAGTGAGGATTGTTTTGACTAGCGATTAGCTCGGCTGTGCTTGTGAATAATCGTTACTTACGTGTATTTTTAAACACTGGTTATTGTGTTTGATTGCTGTTGAAGGTGTGAAGACCTTCGGATATTTACTCTGTGAATATTGCTGCTGAATCCTGTATTTAAAGGATTGGATTTTTGATAATAAATTCGCATCGCTCTTAAAGAACTGTTTATTTTCTTTGTGATTGTTTTGCATAAAATCCCCGAACCCTTGGTTCTACGTAACAATATGTATATTCTAGCAACTACTAAGGCTTTATTTTTTTGATGGAACTAATCTTCATAGTTCTTTTGCTCAAGCCAATATGTTTGAAATTTATACTTTTTTGTAAAATTTATACAACACATTGCATATTTGTTCTTAAATGTTTTGTCTCTTTCATATCAGGTGTTATAGGGAATGATATTATTTTGATTACATAAATGTTTTTAATGCTCATATATAGTACAACACCCTCGGACGTTTTTGAAATGGTCTCATTTTCATCAACTATTTATACGAATTCTCACTTTAAACAAGAAAGCGTTACATGATTCAATATAAATATTTGATTTTATGTGCTATGTTTTTTTATTTTTCTGCGCATCTCGCTGAGAGAAGTTATTCTATATAAATAAATAACTCAATAACTGCATTGTCATATTTAAAGGTTTTTCGCAACTTTTACTCCATAATCTCTTTTCACTTGAACAATTCATCAATTATACTTTATATATAAGCAAAGTTTTATTTATTTACTTATCATACCGTCGGTACAAAGTGCTTCAGATTTATAATGGACTACTTCAAAATATTGGAAAGTTCTAGAAATAATGGCCTCTTTATCAAGTGCGCATTACTTGATATTAATACTCAACTCCCTTTATTTTAGAATAGTAGTAACTATTACTTTTCTGCACTTAGAGAATTTGATAGAATATTCGCATCAAAATATTGTAACCATTAATGAACGTTTATCGAAACATTTCACTTTCCTTCATTTTGAAATCTGGAAAGTTTCAATGAATATTCGGAAATTGTTAGAAAGCTACTTTTATTGAAGATTTATTGAACTCATTGCATAAGATTCATTTAGTTGAAATATCATCATTAATTATGATATTTTAACAATATAGATCTTACAACATTAATGATGTAATATCTATAATTGATTACTTGTTGATAATTATTGATCAGTAATTAATTTAAATCCAAAATAATTTTATGTAAAGCATTCCAATTCTCTTGTTTATAATTCATGCTTCTAATGATCTTTATTAAATCAACAATGGGAAAAAGTCTTAACACTTTATGAAAGGCGTTATTATATTTTTGAAAGCAATTTTTAGATAACAAAAATGTGACGACTTAAGTGAAAGGAAAGAAAAATATTAAACGTAAGTTTTTATTTGCCTTTTTTTTTTTGGCTTCTCAACCCTTAGATTTCAAACACACAATTCTGCGGGAAGAAATATTTTTTTCTTTTCAAAAGAACATATTAGTTGTCATGAAAAAGCTGAGGATTTAAAAATAAAATAAAATTGCTTACTCGGGCTTCAAGTGCTTAGCTTATTTTTTTTTTCAAAGAATTGTAGGAAAAATTTCTTACTTGGAAACTTTTCCCAACATAAATGTTGTGGATATATTTTTACGGCAAATAATCATTTTCTGTGTTCTGAAGAAAATAAATGCTTGAATATTCTTTTATACGAAAAGAGAAATAAAAAAAACATTTAATTTCCTTTTTCATGTGGCATTAAGTAAAAAATGTTAGTATACTTCTTTTCCCAACGTCTTACATTTCAAATATACACAAACATAGCATCCTTATTAATTTTTAAATTTAATACATATATTAAAATTACGGAATACCTTTGCATGTGTTTTTATACAGCAATATTTTTAAACTTTACTTATATGAACACATGCATGTAAGGTTTTACATTCCTGGTTAATTTTATATATCTTTTTCGTGTTTCAAAATATTTGAAAAATATTGAAATTTGTATAAAAATAGCTACAATTATAAATCAACTTATTGCTAGTAATTAGAGTCACTATTTTAGAAAATATCTTGCACAACGTAAAACTGAATTAATATTTCTTGCAGAAATGTTTATTATTTTCATAAGCTTATAATTTTTTTAAATTACGATTATATTTTAAACATATTACACTTTTTTGAAGCATTATGCTTTTATAAATAATGTTTAAAATAATCGAATCATTTAATTTTAACCTCAAAAAAATCCCATCTAATCGAAATTTTTATATTTTTAGCTTTCGGGACAAAATTAACACCTCTGAGACCTCCTAGGATTTCGGAATTGAGTATTGCGCTTCTGGTTAGAGTATAACCCACACAAAAGATTTATTTGCTCATCTCTAAATAAATTTTTACGTACTTAGAAATTTCTTCTCGTTTCTATAAATAGAATAACATGATTTTTAAACACATAAGACTTGTTTGAAAAGTATTATAGATTTGAACCATGGTAAAGGAACGAGAAAGACACCTTAACTTCCACCCCCTCCCTCCTAACTTCGAAACCACACCAACGGGAGGACGACAACGGAACTGCCAATCTCCTCTCCTAACTTCCACACACCTGAAAATACACCTGAATATCCAAGGTTGTTCACTCCCGTGATGTTTTCCCACAGGTGAACATTTCGATAATCAGTGTTCAGACAGAATATCGACTCTCTAGTGAAAGAAAAAACTCTTCCTCTACTCCCATATCCAGTGATGATGTTGTCTACTCAATATAAGGCGAGAACATGACAAAGTTTTGTTAAATTTCGCAAATTCTTGTGTCTAGGGGATCTTATGACAATATTACGAAACCTGTCCAGAAACTAAATACCGTTTCGCTCAACCGCAACTACAGTGGTAGAGTAATTGTCAGTCCAATTGTTGTGTTGTTTTTACACGTGTTATAGTGAGCATTCAAAACATTTAAGGTATCTGACTACGTTCGGAACCGTAATTTTGCAAAAGGGTATAAATGGATAATATTTGTGATATTTGGTGTCACTTTGATTAGAAAATGTATACAAAATTGTTTTGGGAATATTACTACTATAAAAAATTATTTAAGTACAATATTTTGACAAAAAATGAACATAGAAGGACCCATTTTCAAAATATTCTACCTTTGGGAAAAATGCTTCTATTCTAATAATATTTTGCCTGTCTATAGCTCAGACCTCTGTACAGAGGCTCAACTAGAATTCTTGAAATATATAACTTAGAAGTGGGTTTAAAAATGTTTTACGACAACAGAGGGGAGAAATTTTAAGAAAAAAATGCCTATAATTATTTCAATGGGTTGTAACTCTGAAAATAATGTGAATTTTTCAAAAATCATAGTTGAGCTTCTGTACAAAGGTCTGAGCTATAGACAGGCAAAATATTATTATAATAGAAGCATTTTTCACAAAAGGAGAACATTTTGAGAAAAGGTTATTCTAAGTTAATTTTTTGCCGAAATATTGTATTTAAATAATATATTTTTTTAAACTGTCCTTAAAACTATTTTATACATATATTCTAATCTAAGTGACACTAAATATCATGAAAATTCCCCATTTATGCACTATTTTAAAATCACGGTTCCGAACGTAGTCGGATACCTTAAGGCAATTGCTGATCTCTCGATTGTGTGAAGTGCGCTCTATAATCCTTTTTTTAATGCAAGGAGAGTTAAGCTAGATGAATGGTGAGAAAGTGGATTCGCGACAATTTAATGATAGGTGCAGCAATATTCAGGACAAAGCAAGGAATGGGAGACCTTCTGTTGTAAATGGTGGTTGATTGAAAAAGTGAATGAGAAAATTTATGAAAGCAGACGGTTCGCAATAAGATTGCTTTGTAATACGATCTGGCGACATCTTCCTTTAAAGAGGGTGTAGCCAAGTTGATTCTCTTATATGAAAGTTGTTAAAACAATGGTGGTAACTTTGTAGGAAAAATAGTTTTCGACATGATCTCTCTGGTATCGCTCTGGCGATCAGATTCACTGCACTCAAGATACACCCACTAAATACACTCTCCGAAAGGCTGCACCCTGATTGGTCATTCACTAGGGCAAGCAAACATCCGTAAAAAGGCGTCTTTCCGATGCAACCCCTCGGACTGAGAGGAGATTTCGAACGGGCAGGTTCTATGTCCTGGATGTTTTCTTCCACTCAAGCCAGATCCAAGTCAGTAACAAGCCGCGACTGACACAGATTCCACAACACAACATCAAAACTCTCATTCACTTTGTCAAACACGTAATTTTTTTCAAATTCCACTTTTTAAATTTAATTCACATCTAATTCATTGTTAATTTAATCACACTTTAATACATTTAAAACAACACCCTAGAGTATAACAATTTTTCTTATTCTCTAATTAAATTTTTATTAAATCTCTTATTACTTTTTGCGCAGTACAGGGCTAAAATTGGAAAATAAAGCTAAAGCCATGCAACTCATAACCCATTATGATAAGAGATTAACCCTCCAAGCGGTCTGCACGTAAAATGCCGCCATTTCAGAGATGCTTTTTCTGCCTTCAAGCAAGATTCCCAAAAGCGGCCAAGCCGCATTCTTAAAAATACGGCTCAACCGCTTTTGAGAACCTCACCTGAAAGCAAAAATATATGTGCGGTGCATTTTTGAAGCATCTCCAGAATGGCAAGACTAAGTGCAGACCGCTTAGAGGGTTAAAATTCCCTGCGGGAAACAGGAACTGTGGAATTATTCAACCTATTTTCAACACGCTTTTCCATGTACAAATAAGTTTTGTTTTAAAAAAAAGCTTTTTTTGCGAGTTTTTCCAAAAAAGTTTTTAGTTTCCGAGTACACCTCGTATTAGTGTCGTTTTCGAACTTTTTTACACGACATCAAATTAGCAAAACCATCCTCTCCTTAACTCTTGCGCGTGATTATACAGTCGAACCCCTGTTTAACGAATTTTTTCTTTACCCGATTAAAAAGATTGATTTAACGAATAATATATATATATAAACCCCAAAATAAGGAATTATTTCAGTGACTGGAATTTTTTTTATTTGTTTGAGCAAGAAAAAATTGGATTTTTTTAATGACATTTTTTTTTTTTTTGTCTGGAACAAAAAACTTTCTTTTTTAACTGCAAATTTCAACGGGGAAGGGTGAAGATCATTACTAGATTTTACAGGTGCAAATGAGTCATGAGTGTAACCTGTCGTATGAGTCTTAAATAGGAAAGTAAATTCCTTTTTTGTTTCATCCCAATCCACAACGCAGGAGATACTTTAAAATTTAACGATAATGTACATTTGATGACTGACTGTTTGTGTAACGGCAGTTGAGGAAACTGTTGATTTATCAGAACCAATGAATAGTGATTCTAATGCAGAAATTGATCATGAACTCCTACCCAAACTGTTGCATTTGCTAATGTTTTACATTGTTTGGAAACTGTGATAACATACCTCTCTCTTACGCAGCACGACGTAAATAATTCAAAGTTTTCTTCCCTGCATAAAATTGAGAAATAACTCTTTCGAGTCGAGAAACAAAAAGATTTTCAAATACATATCAGTCAGTATTTAAAATTTTCAATTATCTGGTGTGTAATAATACAAGAGTATTTTTAGCTATTGAAAAAAAGTGTGTAATTTCTAACTTTAGATATTATTTGCGTAGTTGCTCTTATAGGTTATAAAGCAGCATTTCTCAAACTGTGTGGCGCGCCATCCTTGGGGGCATGATAACTGTACGAGTGGGGAGCGAGCCTATTGAAAAGTCGAAAACAAAAGATTATTCAAAAAATTATTAATTTACTGAAAGTAAACAAACAAAATGCTTTCTGATATAATAAAATAGAAGATGCACATTTACACGGATATAATACACTTATAAATGTATCAGTATTGTACAATGAATTTTATTATTTATTTAACAATATTTAGTTAAGATTAAGTGTGATAATTACCAGTGACCCCATTGGCTTGTGTTAACATTTATCTTGATAATTTTTTTGTACGGTTTATAATTAATTCCTTAACTGCCGATTAAAAGTTACGCGATTCGTTCCCCAATGCCACCCTTTGCCACGTAGACGGGCGTAATTTGATGGGTTTTGGGGGGGGGGAGGAAAGAAGAGCAAATCCTTCGTAAACACTGTTAAGGTTCTTTTAATGCATTCCAAAGCCTTCGGAATAATTGTATGGATAGCAGTGCTCAGAAAAGATCGTACTTCGGAAAGACGTATATATACGTCCAGAAAATTAATGCTTTGGCTTAGCGAGACGTTTATATACGTCGGTGGCACATAAGAGATTAAATTCGTATTGTGTCTTTTAGTGTCAAAGTATAGTATTGTTGAATTCAATACATTGTTACTGCATGGAAGGGGGGCGCGATGAAAATGATGATTGAGTACTGGGTCGCGAATATTGAAAGTTTGAGAAGCACTGGTATAAAGGGTAAGTGCAAAAAATTTGCATTTTGTTCGGATCCCAATATAACGAATAACCCCGAATTAACGAACAAAATGTTCGGTCCCGATGAAATCGTTAAATTGGGTTCTGACTGTAAGTGCAATAATTACATTTTTTAAAAAAAATTCTTAAGTAAAAGCCGAAAATTTAGTATTACCATATGGTAAATAAATTTTAGTTTGGGGTTATCAATCATGATATTAAAAAGAGATCAACTCTATAACTTCTTTATGGAAAGTGATCATTGATTCAATTTTCTATTAGTAGGGAAGCTGCTGCGTAGTCTAACCAGAAGAAAAATGTTTATCGAAAAGAATTTAAGCCTAATATAGTTTAACGTGTAGGCTTTATTTTCTGTGTGTGATAACACACAAAAAGAAAATCTCAAAATTCTTTAAAATGCACCTACTTTAATCATAAAAACTTTAAAAACACCACCTCAAGAAACAGAATTGTTCGATATTTCTTTTGACATTTAATTTATTACTTTAGTCTTTCTAGGACTAATACCATTTGAAATTTATTATATTTACTAAACAGTTTTCAAAGGCTTAAGGAAAATCACTTATAAGTTTCATGAATGGATTTAAATATTAATTTCTGTTCTAGAGAGATTACGTATGGAATAGCTATTGTTATTTTAAAATAAATACTGCACTTGTCATTTATAAAATAAATGACCTGTGAGTGGGCTTACTTTAATATATTAAAAATATTCAACTTCAATCAAATAGTTCATTCCATGTTTTAAGATACTGTATTAGAGTGAAATATTATTAATAATCCAGCAAATTTTTATGGATGTTCTTAAATATTTCACTTTAAGAGATTGTAGTCTCTGTGGCCTTAGAGGTAGAAAGCCCAAACTCTCGGGTTCGAATCTGGCTAGAATAGATAGATTTTCTGGATGCGAAAGTCGTAGGTACGGATGCCATAAGGTTATGTGGCATCTAAAAGATCATTTGAGTATCAATTTGACTCTGGTACTCACGACAAAACTAAATCATGGCAATATTTATCATTCAGTTTGAGTTTGAAATGAATAAATCCCAGCAACAAAAATGTGATAGTGGCAGCCGCCACTAGATGTTGCAACCAATGAAGTGGGGTCTAAAGTTTATTGGCAAAATGCAACCCATTTGAAGAAAAAAAACTTAAAGAGCTAAATAATTTTCAATTAGTTTAAAAAATACTGATTATACTGAACTAAACTCAGTGGTGCAACAGCCCATGACGTCCAATGCCCACTATGCCTATCTCGGTTTAAATGACCTTTGCAGATGTTTCGGTCAAGTGGAAATACTAATTATATATAAAAAGCAGAAATTATCTTTAAATAACGTGCCCCTTTTAAAATCTTTATATTGTGTATCCACAGTTATTTTTTAGAGAAATAACAGATCTCTAATTAAAAACATGAGATGATGCCGAATTTAAATATCTGGTAATAAAATTGCATGGGATTTGAAGTATTATTTGCTTAAATTTATCCATAATATATTCTTTGATAATAAATCCCAATTAATTTTTTCTCTCCCATTCGTCAAATTTCTTTTCTTTAAATACAGTTTCCCTCGTGATGGACTTCTCTTCATTCTCTTATTAATATACATTAAAAATTTGAACAGGGGGAAGGGGTTATTTGTCTTATATTTTTCAAACATTTGTTGATTCTAACCCTAAATGGAGAGAGATTTCATAATTGTGACATAACCTCGCTTAGGCAAATACTTAACCTCTAGGTAGTTGAAATATATTAAAATTGATCAATTATTTTATCGATGTCAGTTTCACAAAATGCAATTTATTACGTGAAGATTGATTTCTCTAATTAGAAAATAACAATTAATTATATATTTCACTCACGCATTTAATCAATTATTGTTCTATTCAAAAATGATAAGTCATCAGTTAAACATTCTGAATAGGATAGAATAGGATAGGATAGAATAGGATAGTCAGAAACGCAGGTAAGAGTTTAGAGAATCAAAACACACTCTCACAACTTTGATTTAATATAATATTTTATTATACTTCACGTATATTTATAATAAAAAACTTGCATAATTTTATATCACTACACTGCAAATATCAGATGTAAAATGTGTGTGAAATAGTTAATTATACAATATTTTTAAGAAAATCAAGTTTAATTATAAAAATATATTATTCTATATTCAAAAATCTCTATTTCCAATAAATAATAATTCGAATAAAATATAAAACAGATTTTTTTTACAAATTATATATTCTAAAACATAGTCGCTAGTGAAATACATGAATTTACGAATATTTATGAATTTCAAAGAAATTTTTCTTAAAACATTCTGATGCGTGTGTGAGAAAAATTTAGAAACTGCTATTTGAGATTATTAGTATTATTATGCCATCAGTAGTTGACATAATATCTTCTAAGATGATTATGTTTTGTATATACATCACAAAACTGATTCACAAAATTGTACTATCATTAGTTATCCACTGGTCTTGAAATCAGCCACTAATTAATTATTTTCTACTCACTAAACAAAAATTAATTGTAATATTAATCCTAATAATGTGCAGTTGTCAAAAAGTCTAAGGTTTTAAGTAAATATAATACTTCAAAAAATAAATAATCAATTTTAATTTTTCAAAGAATTCATAAATTGCTTTGGAGAATAAATGAAACACTTATTTAAATATAAAAACCGACTTTTCAAAGATATTGCTTTTCAGAAAAGAAAATCTGGTTCCCAATTACTTATGCAACACTTAATTTTCGGCTCCAGAGTTCCACATGTATTACAATAACAATGTAAATTATTTATTCATCTAGAAGGGTAATGAAGGAAGTCTTTTCAAAGTTTTATTTATTGAGAATCAAGCCAAATTTTGGTGTGAAATGAAGTCAATGTATTATCACTCATCAATTATAAACAGTGGAATACACTTTATAATTAAATGTCATATTTTCACATGAATCACTCAAGAGAAAATTTATTAACAAGCGGATTTTACAATGGCAATGTACAGCCGTTTTAGTTTTTTTTTCTTTGATTTGCAAGGATTGATTCTCTTTTTAATTATCTCTTTCCATATGAATATCTAACAACGACAAATTTTAATCTTTTTATAATAGAATCGACGTAAAGAGAAGGAGGATTGACTGATATTTCATGCCTTAAGCTTTAATATCTACGGTAATATTACGTATACTTATTAGAAACAATACTTTATAAATCTATTGGCTATAAATTAATGTGCATGCATTAAAAATATCGGAGCTTATTAAAAAAAATCAAGCCCTTTAAAAATAGTGCATATTGTAAAAGTATCACGCACAATTGCAATATGGTTCGAAAAAATCAGATTAAATGAATAAGAATAAATAACTACTTCGAGAAAATATTTCTTTTAATGAGATTCCTTTAAAAATGCGACCTAATTTTGGCAATAATTTTTTCATGACAAATTATTTAAGTTTTCATTTCATTGAGTTATTTTACAATTCAACATTTTATTACCTATTTCAAAATGGAAACTAAGATGTTAAAAATTCGTTTTTCTATGTTTACAGAAAGATAAATAATCAACTCGCATATGCAAGGTTTACATTTCGGAGCGCTTTAATGTATTTTAAATAAAGTAACATTCAAAATGGAAAAAGATTACAACTAAAAAGTATTATAATCAGATTAATTTCAACCATACTTTGCATGAATTTCATATTATATACACTGCATAACATCAAAAGCGATGCATCAAGTAGGAAGAATTCCGAATGGAAAGAAATTGCGCATGCATATATCTTACGATAGAATAAACAAATGATTACAATAAAATCCGGCGTATAACGCGCACCTATACTTTCAAGCTTAATTTTTTAATTTTTTGATATATTCGCCGTATAACGCGCACCCCCATTTTAACGAAGAAATTTGAAGTATTAATATACATTACTCTTTTGTTTTGAAGTCATTTATTCGAGATATTATCCCAATATTTTGGCAAAATAGTTTCCTTCTAGAGCTACAGCTATTTTTTAGTTCATAAGACAAGTCATTTCTTTTGAACAAACAGTATTTCAATACATGTAGAAGCAAAATTTTTGTACCCGCATCTCTAATGTTATTTTTAAGGAGACATGGTGCGATTTATGCAAAAATATTTAATTTAAGGATTTTTAAAATTTTTTTGGTTGTCTCCCATGTGCGTATACTATGTAAAACAGATTTTGTGCTCAAAATTTCATAAAAAGCCATATAATTGTTTTAGGAAAAAAATTAAAATTTGTGAAGTGATTTTAAAATGCTACTCCTCCTACAAAAATTGACGTACACGCATGAAATTTGATTTACAAGTTTGTCAAACTATGTGTAACAAATGATGGTATGGGTTTTGCGATAACATGATTGGTATTTGTACAATACCTCTTTTTATGAATGCTTATTGAAAATTCCTTAAAAAATGTATAAAATCTGAGTTCAATTATTTTTTAAAAAAATAAGTATTGCTTTGATTCAAAAATGCATACCAACTTTTATTACATGTACTATTGACAACGAGTAAAAAAATTCATAGTATTAGGCACAATAGAAAAAAAGCCTTAGCATTTTAAATGAAGTTAAACTAGTTATTTTATCTTTCTGAGAAAAGCAAGTTTAATGTTTTGATTTGCCATAGGGATGTGAATGAAAACGAATGTAACAGCTATCATAATTCTGCGGTTTTTAAGTTTAATATTTTGTAAGGTTATAGAAAATTATATACAAAATAATTTAGGCTAAAAAAATTAAATTTGATTTTTTGACCGATTTTGGTCAATTGAATCGTACTGTGTCTCCTTAAGGCTATTGTTTTTATACCAGGCATATAACGCACACCCTTAAGTTTTAATCTTATTTTTTGTCATAAAAGTGCGCGTTATATGCCGGATTTTATAGTAAGTATTGGTGAGCAATGACAGCCTACCTGGAGGTGCACACACTGCATTTGTAGCGGAACACCCATACGGTGAGTAAAGCAAAGAACGTTCCACTGTTAATAAGGCATATTTTCCATACGAATGTGCTTCTGCTGACCCAAGTAAACTGTTCTAATGCCTCGCAGACAGTTTCTTGAACAGAGTAGGAACATATATCGATATTTGAGAGATGATGTGCAATCAAACCAAAGGAAGAAAGGTTAATGAAATCGCCAGATGGATCGAAATCTAATACGAATGAGTGAAACACAACCTAACAAAGCACGGAGAAAGTAATAATAGACCGAGCGACAACAGAACGTTAGAGCAAAGTACTCTAATGATCGAAGCTCATAACTTCTAAAATGTCCTTATCTACGATATCATTTGATTAGTTACCAAGACATTAATGATTGCAATGACCATCGACAGGGAACGCAACGAATGGGGGCACATGTTAAGGAAGCTAGCTCCTCATATTTGAAAAAACCACCAATCTCATTTGAAATCTGTTCCTCGTATTCGACGAAACGTATTTTGGGACATCCAGGACAACGGCGGGATTCTCATTTTAATGAAGGAACTACGGTATGGGGTGCAATTTCAGTCGATAGTTTAACCACTTTATTTGTTATCTCTTGCAAAATTACAGCCTACCGATACATCGATGAGATTCTACATCCCATAGTGTCTTTTTTTTTGGACTCTTGAACTTTCATTTTAACGGTATGATTAACGTCCACACATGGTACGCCTTTCTACAGGTTTTCTTCCTGCTTCTCCAAAACTGTCTGGGTGGTGCGATCGTCAGATGTTTCCTCATTTGAGCATGATTGAGTTCGAATAAGCAGACGTCTATGACCATTCTTGGATCGCACTGGTCTAACTCACCTATTGGAACATATATGACCAGCAGTCACTCGGAAGTGTATCCATCAATTCTACGAGTCAATGCCCACGTAGGTTATAGCTTGCATAAGGGCCAGAGGGAAGGTAGCACATTAATTTTCTCAATCTTGTGGTTATATTTCCTTAATAAATAATTTGATTCCTATGATACTAATATTATTTTTTTCAATACACGTGCATGGAATCTTCACCGAATTTTACTTCATTCAGATAAATTCTTAGTTCATCCCTTTTTAAATTAAAAAGTGTATTTATGTTTTTCCTAAATAAAAATAAAACTCAGGCATATATTCGTGACTCAGTTTAATTAACTCCAGAAAAATTGTCGAAAAGCAGTTTCTTTTACAGATATAAAAAGATTTGGTTCGTTTACTGTATACTGTAGAAAAGTCTGTTATTCTTTAATTATAAAACTTATTTTCTGTAAGTATTATTTTGAACAATTTTAATCCTGTCTGGGCAGGTGATGAGAAATATATCAGTACTCTATATAGTCCATGTGAAAATAATTATAAACTTTTAAACTTTATTTTTGCATTTATAAAATTCTTTTTTTTTAATTATTTTGTGTAAAAATGGCTTTACAACAAAAATAGATGGATAAATCAAAGTAACCCTAGTTTCTGAAGCATTGTACTTAGGAAACTAAAGCTTAAAATATTTGTCTGAATTTCACATTTTATATAAAACTACTGTTAAATTACTTATTTTGTCGTAAAATTTCCAGTATTAGAACCATGTAGATTTTAAATTCTATGTTTTATCATTGATGAACATGCAGTTAATGCTCGTAATAGCGCGTCCAATTAAAATATTTTTCTCATTTATTACCTCATGATTCAGAGTTTGATTTAGAAGCAGTATAATGTAAATGATTTATTTATTTCTACACTAATATTCTTGGAAATATAATATACAGTAGAAGTGAATTTTTATAAATAAGCATAAACCTATGTTCAATCAAATTAAATATATTATTTTCATGACGGAGAGATGTATTATGATAAAACTTCATTAAAATAAAAGGAATACTTTAAAATTTTGAACGTTATTAATTCATAACTTTTAGATAATATCAAAGTATGAATAATGAAATGCGGGTTGTTAATCATGCTTATCTTTGGTTCTTTTATGTTATCCTCTTGTATTGTGTTAAAATGAAGTTTCGGAATGTTGCAGTACTTTACATGGAAAGTTGAGATTCTTGGAAAATTTTGAAGTTACTAGGTCAAAGGGATGATCAATATTTACCATACTCCATAAAATGAACAACTAGAAGCTGGTTATTTCATTAATAATCAGAATAAACCGTGGAATTCTTATATATAAAAAATAATCCATGAATTGCTTAGGAGTATATGTCGCAGGAAAATGAAGAAACTAGGACTTTGATCTAATCCCTAAGGGAGATGATTAATTCACACAAATTGTTAAGATAACGTCTCTTTGAGGTCGTATTTCCCATATGTAAGTAAGTGATTTAAACAAATCCCCGAACCGCTTTAGTGAAATGATGAAATGAACATGTCAGCCATTTTTTAAAGATATGGGGTTGATATTTAGGGGATCGATAGTACTACCTGTATGGCTAGGAAGTACGAGGACTCGACTTCTCAGGTGTCTATCCTGCCCCCCACCCCCACCCTCCGGACAGCATTTTGCCAACATTTTAAAATAACGTCCCTTCAAGGTAATTTCCATGATGGAAGCAAGCGATTTTATCAAACCCTGAACTGTTTCAAAGGAATGATGAAATGAGCTAGTCAGGATTTGCATTGGCAAAAATGCTGTCCATGGGGGGGGGGGGGGCCCCCGGGGGGCGAGTCCTTGTACTTCCTAACCATACAGGTAGTATTATCAATCCCCTAAATATCAACCCCATATCTTTAAAAAAATGGCTGACTTGTTAATTTCATCATTTCACTAAAACAGTTCGGGAATTTGTTCAAATCACTTACATAAGGGAAATGACCTCAAAGAAACATTATTTTAGCAACTTGCGTGAATTGATCATCTATCTCTCTTAGGGATTCGATAAAAGTCCTAATTTCCTCATTTTCTTGCGACATATACATTAATGTTAAACATCAAAAGAGAGAGAGTTACAATTACAAATATAAACTTCTTTCTGAAAATATCTTCATTTAATTTTTACTTTAAATAGCACACTAACTTTTTTAAAGTATACCTAAGCTGTAAAATAACAAATGTTATTCTAAGCATGACTAAGTTTTCAGAAATCATGATGATAACAAGGAGAACCAATCTTTTTTGAAACTTGATGAAACAATCTGTAAAAACTAATGTACATAAATTTCTCTTACATTTTTCGTATGCGAGCTCTTAATGTTTTGAATTTAGAAAATAGTATCTTCGACTAGCTCGTAAACGAAAAATATTTTTTTAGATGGAAAAATGTTTTGTGGAATTGAAAAACATAACAAAATAACACATTTGAGTATATTTAAAAAAAAAAAGGGGGGAAGCAAATGTAACTGATAAAATGTAAGCGAAATAAAGCATCACTGATCAAATAAATAAACAAACTAAAATAAACACCAGCGATGTTTTCTAGTTTAGTAACATCCGTGTTTATAAAATAACGCTTCAGTTCATTTTTGAAGTTTTCTGTTGAATGTTACGCGTTTTAAACTATAAGGTTCTTGTCTTGGGTTTCAGAAGATTTTGAATCTTTAGTTTTTAACTGAAGTGGAAATCTTTGAATAAAGATTTCTTTGAAGTAACTCAAGCAAAAATAAAAATGTATGGATGCGTACAAGACAACAAAACAAACTTTTTTTTTTATTTTATAACAGTTATTTTTTTTAAAACTGTACTAAAATGAGTTCGGATAAAAAAAAATATTTCAATAATCAAACTATTTATTTTTGCTGTAGATTTTGAAGCTTAACCTGATGCTTTTTCAAGTTAAAAAACGTTAGTTCACAAACTTTAATTGAATTCAATAAATTGTCTTAATAGAAGTACATAGAATATTTTAGAAAGAAAAAACATCCACATTTTCAGTACGGTCAGAAGTTTTCATAGAATTTTAGTTCAATTCACACACACGTCATGATATATATAATTGACTTAAGGTATCCGACTACGTTCGGAACCGTGATTTTGCAAATGCGTATAAATGGATAATATTTATGATATTTAGTGTCACTTAGATTAGAACATGCATATAAAACTGTTTTAAGAACAATATTACCATAAAAAAAATTTTAAGTACAGTATTTCGGCTAAAAATTAACTTAGAATAACTTTTTTTCAAAATGTTCTACTTTTGTGAAAAATGCTTCTATTATAATAATATTTTGCTTGTCTATAGCCCAGACCTCTCTACAGAGGCTCTACTAGAGAGAATTTTTTAAATATATAACTTATAAGTGGGTTTATCTGTGTTTCACGACAAAAGAGAAGAGAAATTTTAGAAAAAAAAACGCCGATAATTAGTTCAAATAATTGTAACTCGGAAAATACTTTGGATTTTTCAAAAGTTATATTTGAGCCTCTGTACAGAGGTCTGGGCTATACACAGGCAAAATATTATTATAATAGAAGCATTTTTCAGGAAAAGAGAACATTTTGAAAAAAGGTTATTTTAAGTTAATTTTCAGCCGAAATATTGTATTTAATAACTTTTGTCAAAATGTCCTTAAAACAAAATTTTGTATATGTATTCTAATCTAAGTGACACTAAATATTATGTAATTCATCCATTTATGCGCCTTTTTAAAATCACGGTTCCGCGCGCGCGCGAACGTAGTCTCATACCTTAAAGTAAGAGATCTCTAACATTTTTGAAAATCGAGGAAATTGTTATTTGAAATGTTTTTGCTTGGAAAACGTTTTAAATGTATGAGCATATTTCATTAATACCCAAAAATAAATTCTCATTTTTTTAATTTTCATTTTTTGAAAAGGTTGAACAAGTTATATCATAGAACAAAGTGTAACTCACAGTCTGTGACCAACATAATCTAATAAAAAAAAGAGAAAAAGTTTATATAGAATATTAATACATTATCAGAAGTAATGGTGTTATGCGAGTCCATAAATATGAAAGCCTGTGACAAGTTCGTGAGAGAAATACGTACTGTGTGTGTGTGTGTGTGTGGATATTTTCGATTCAAATTTCTAAAATACATAAGTTTGTTTGTAATATTATTATGCCAATACAATCTAATAAAAATTATATTTTTTAAGGGTTTAATATGCAATTATCAGAAGCAATGGTGTGTCTCATGAATCCACAAAGTTGAAAATTTATTATTAATTTATGATAAATATATATTGTAAATAATTGTCGATAAAATTTTCTGTAACATAGCTCTGAAAACTTCTCAAATTACGAGTTAAATTTTTTGGAAAGACTTGTTATAATTTTTATGTTTCATTTTATGCCTTATTTCGCGGTTCGTTATACAGTGTGTCCCAGGATTATTGGGACAAACATTAACCCTTTATCTACTGATGCGGTACTTATAAGTACCACTCACTTTAAAATTGCGTTGAATAACCATTTTTACGAATATTCTTTCCACTCTACCCAGATGTATGGCAGCACGGGTTCTATGGTGAGTATTTTAGCGGGGAAGGTGAATAGTTTTATAGCAGAAATTGCTGACGGCGTTTTCAGCGGATTGCGAAGATTATCATTTTTGTCCCGAACAAACAGTTAATGTCAAAAATTAAGTGTCTTATTTTTTGTACGTTAATGAAGACCTTTGAACAAGTTTTGACTATTTATTTTAAGAGTGAACAGTATATAATTAATTTTACAGTTGAATATCTTTAATTAACTAATTAGCTCTAACGGATTAAAGTTCCCAAATTTGAGTATTTTGTTTATGTATATCCCTTAATTTTCAATGTACTGTTCCAAAAACAAATATTGCATGAAAAAATTTGCAGTAAATCATAATGCGGTAGATAAAGGGTTAAGGAGAAGTAAGGGACATCACAAGCAATCAGATTTGTTTAGCAACCCATAGTCGGAAACGTCATGGGATTGTATGAAGGTACAAGAAACGAGAGACATAAGACTGAGATCGTCTGAAATATTTATTGGCAAAGACATTTCATGTACTATGGTAGATGATATGTGAAAATGTCACAAAAAAGTTTGAGGTTTCCACCATTGCAAGCGATGCATGCATTACACCAGGGGTTAGCAAACTATGGCACTCATGCCACATTTGGCATGCCGTTTAACTCTTAGTGGCACTCTACACTACAATCCAAATTGGTCAATTTTTGAGTGGACGGAATTTTATAATTTTAAAAAGGAGATTATTAAACGAAATATCTTCAGTTTTTAGCAACATTACAGAGGCAATATTTACGAAATTTTGAAAAAAATCTGAGAGATAACTAATGGTAAATCGCCAGCTATTTTAAATTATTGGATGTTATTGCTGGAAAGATTTAACTGTTTGAAGAGAGAAAATTACATGTACTCAACTTTTCGTATTTGATTCTACATATCAATGTGAAGAAATTCTTTCTTCTAGGAAAAAATATTGTGTCTGCAAAGAAGTTATTTAACAACTGATTGTTCAGAAGCGTGTCAAATTGAGAGTCGCAGATTATAACCCTGATATTGCGTTATGAAGTAGAGCGGTTCGTATTAAAATATACACTTTTTTTATTTACCTATATCGAAATCGAATACTCATATGTTTTGTTTATTTCTTATTTTAATAAATATACGAGTTACTTTCTAGTTACTTGAACGTGGTTCGAGTAACTAGGACAGGGTTGGCGAACCTTTATGAATCAGCGTGCCATTTTTTCTAAAGGAGTGCTTAATAAGGTACAGACGTGCCGTCAAATATTTTTGACTTGTGTTTAATAGAAAAAAATAATAAAACTAAACCAACAACTCAAAACTCTTTTACTACGAAAAAATACTTTGTACTGTATAGTGGTAAATGTTTTAGTTATACGTGTAATTCGAATTAAAGTAACATTAATGTAACTTTTGTTGCAGATTGTATGAGAAAAATAACTTATAAGGGAGGAATGTAAAATGTTACTGTTAGTAAAATGCATGCTGAATTAGAGTCATCTGCCAAATGGTTTCTAAGCAATTAATTATTTTTGCTGTGGTTCGCTTTTTTGACAAGAGGATTTGTAATTTGTTTCAGAATGGCGTTTTACGCATGGTGCTCTGCATACCTCTGTTCCAGAACAAAAAACACGCACAGTATTGTCGCCTTTACTGATAGTGCCATATTCTTAGAGTCACCAAGTTTAAAGTTCTCTGTTACACTTATATCTTGGACTTTTTGTTCTTTTGATGAACTGGCCGTATTAAATAAATTAAAAATCGTAAATATAACAACAAAAAAAAACTTTAAAATACAGTTGTGTCAACGAAATTGATGAGTTCACAGTTGGGTGAATGATGCTTAGACAAATTTTGCATCATAAGCAATTGGTGTCTACGACGTAACTAAGGCAAGACAATAACAAACGAGGGTGCTCCCGGACGCCCTACGACCGATCACTTGCGTTTATTCGTGATACTTCATTGTGAACTTTGTTATTTTGTAATAAAATGCAAACCTGTTTGATCATTGGCGTGCTCAAAATATTGTGTCACGGTGCCATTGATGACACGCGTGCCACTAATTCGCCATCCCTGAACTAGGACGACACTCCAAAGTCTTCTACATACACCGACTTCAAACCCTAAATGATTAAAGATGCCTCCCACAACACAATGTGTCTTTAGCGGAATCGGGACCCGGAGTGTATTTAACTGAAATTCTCCTAGCACGAACGTGTGCCACTATGATTATTCGATTTTCCCTGATCTGCTCGGTTTCATGAGAGCAAAATAAGCTTAAAGCAGGTTAACAAAAGCTACAATAGGTTTTCAGCTATACTTCAGGATCATTATCCCCTTAACTGCCACCGACGTATATATCCGTCTCACTCAACTGGTGTTTTAATTTTCGCGGACGTATATATGCGTATTTCCAAAATACGATTCTTTTCTTTACGCTACTATCATTAAAATTAATCCGAACGCCTTGGAATGCAATAAAATGACCTTGACAGTGTTTACAAAGGATTTACTTATTTCAGAAAACAATTTGCTTATTTGTGCCTATTAATCCCCCCAACTAATGCATCACATTTGCATGCCTATGTGAAAAGCGTCAGCACTGGGGAAACGAATTGCGTAAATTTTAATCAGCAGTTAAGGGGTTAAGGACTGTAATTTTTAAAATTTAAAACTTTATTGAGATAAGTCTGTAAATTTAGTTCACTTACGACTCAAAAGTACCCTAGTTCGTTAAAAATTAAGAGAATAGATTCGGAATAGAAATAATTATTTATTTTACACTCCTTGCAATTAGCTTTTATACATTGATGGGAATTCATACAAAAATTATGCTATGTTTTTCTCTTTTCTTGCTACGAAAATTTTTAGGTTGTGCACTTAATAAATTAATAAAGAAAAAAAAAGTGTTTTGCCTCTTTTTTTTATTTTTACTTCAATAAAGCTAATTGTTTTCAGCAAGCTCATTATAAGCAAATTATTGGGTTAGCAATCAATTATATCACCTCGGTTTTCCAAATGGATTGTAATTACATTGGAATTAGAATGTAATTATATCAAATGACTTTAAATCTTTGATTAATGACAGCCATTTTCATTACCATTAATCATATTCGAGTGAGAATTGCTTTATTTGATCCATAATTTAAATTATCAGTAATTGATCATTGATTCTTATCATTCGAGAATTTTTTTTTCATGTCGAAAAAAGAAACGAATATTAGAAATCAATTTGCTTTTATTTAAATGATTGCTTTTTAAGTGTAATGGTCACAGCCCTAATGCAAATACAGTCGAACCTCTATATTGCGAATTTTTCTAAATAGCGAACTTTTTCCTGGAACCTTGCACATTTCACGATTTTCTTAGTAAAATAAACTCTTTATAGCGAAGTGCATTTTTTATATAACGAACTTTTTCTTTTGTAATTTGATTTTTTTCTCCCTATTTTAAAAGCATTTCTCTGAACATTTCAAGTTATTCTCTCTTTAACACATTTTATGATGGTCATAAATCTGGAACTGGTTTTATTAGATCCTAAGTCCTCGAGGGCAATAGAGTTCTGGACGTTTCATCCAAGAAGTGCATTGTCCAGTTCACTAGAAACAACTTCAATATCTCCAATCAGTGGAATTGTCACGTCTCCCCGTGTTCTAGTTATAAAATAGTGTATGTTTAATATTACTCGTATGTTTTAAATTAGAAAATGTCATGAGATGATGTCTTAAGACATTTTGTTCCATATTTGCTGTAACCTTGCCTTTAGTACGTTCAAACTCGTGGGATGCCTAACTCGCCGTCCTAAATGATCCCAGATATGCTCGATTGAAGACACATCTGGGGATCGGTCAGGCCAAGGAAGGGTAGTAACAGTGTAGAAATAGTCTTGTGAAACCCTTTCCGTGTGTGGCCGAGCATTGTCTTGTTGAAAAATGGCTCCTGAGTGCCGTTGCATAAATGGCAACACATGTGGTTGAAGAATGTCATGGACATACCGATGGACTGTCATGGTGCCACGGATCAATACTAGGAGTGACCGTGTATTATTATAAGCAATGACACCCCATAACATCACAGCAGCTGTGGGAGTGGTGTGTCACTGTAAAGCAAAAGCAG
>BMAV01023182.1:0-21220 GCA_019973955.1 Trichonephila inaurata madagascariensis | reverse complement strand
TCGAAAGTAATAAGTTGTTGTGCTTTATTAATTTGCTGAAAATGTAAGATAAATTTTCAGTTAACTTTGAATTTGTGCAACACCTTAGAGCTATTGGCTAAGGCACCAAAGCTGGTAAATTCTTCTCCAAATTTCCACATCGTATCAAGTAGGTTGATATTTTGAAAATAATCAATACATCAAACACTTCCTCGCTTGTAGGGATGGCGATCTGAGATCGATTAATCGAAAAATTAATTTCTCGGGCCAAAAATCGATTTTTTAAATCGATATGCAGCACTAAATCGATTCAGTGAATCGATATTTCATCCTAGAAAATCGACATTCAATTTTTTTCTTTTTGGTAAAAACCATAAAATTATTTATAATTTGTTGAATGTACTATCTTTAAACAATATTTATCACAGACAGTTGTGTGCCTGAAGTATAATCGTATACTTTACTGGTAAGAACAAAAACTCTATTTATCATCACATTCACTCAATAGCCATGATGTATATGAGTATCGTGGGATCATCTGGTCCTTGTGAGCGCCTTTTTTTGATTGCCGGCAACATCGCAAGTAATGAGCGGAACCGCTTGCATCCTAGCAGACTTCACAGACTGTTGTTTTTAAAAAGCTTAGATGTTAAGCATTGAGAACTATAGGTTATACTATCTATTTTCTAAACATTTTAATGTAACAAATATATTTAGAAAATAAATGTCTTCTTTTTTTTATACTTGATACTTTGATATGGTAATAAAAATAATTGTAATTGTCGAATTCCCTCAACTAAAAAATTCCCGCATTTTACTGATAAGAGATCGTTTATTATGGTATCTTTTTCTTGTTTTCATAAAAGGAATTTATATTTACATTGTAAATGCAGACTTGAAAAAAAAAATCGATTTTTTTAGAAATCGATCTTTTAGACCTCGATTTTTGTGTTGAATCGATTCATCAGGTTACGATTCAATTCTTTTTCGGAAAGAATTGCCATCCCTACTCGCTTGCCTGATTTTTCCTTATATAATATTGTTTTATTATTTTTTTTATATAAGTCCTCCTATTAAGCCTTTAATGTATTGAAAAAAATTCCTATAAATTTCACTTCGCAACAGGATTTGAATTTGCAAAAATAAATATATATTTATCTACCACGCCCCTTCGGAGTCAATTACCACAAACTTCACTTTTAGAGGATCTGTACACATCAAAAGAAACATGTTTGCCAAATTTCAAGTCTGTAGGCCTAATAATTCAGGAATCTGAATTTTTTTTTTCATCAACAGCCTCTCCGTTAACTCAGAACACTCCCTTGGAAATTTATTTCCACGAAATCCCTTTTTCAGTGGATCTCTATGCAAGAAAGAAACATATTTGCCAAGTTTCAAGTCAAAAATGGGAACTCTTCTTCAATCCCGTAGCCGATTGAAGTGGCTTGGGTGCCGATTTTCTCAAAATCCATTCTTAGCGGTTTCATTCTTAACAAAAGGAGCATTTCTTGGAAATTGAAGTCTGTAGGTGTTATAGTTCCGGAGATATCAGGATGAGTGGGTGTGAGTCGCTTTTCTCCTTTATATATATAGATTATATTCAAGGGAAAATGCTAATTTATGTAAATAATGTGATAGAACTGCTATCTTTAATAACAAAAAATAATTGGTTATTTTAACATCACTTTAATATTATTTGCGGCAGGATTTATGGAAAATGATGATTATTTATATGCCACAAGAAAATTATATACTATTTTCATTTAAATGGATCTCTTTACCTATCTTATCTGTATAAAGTTGAACTCCTGTATAACGAACCTCTATATTGCGAATTTTTCTATAGAGCGAACTTTTTCCTGGAAACCTGGACATTTCACGATTTTCTTCGTAAAATAACCTCTCTATAACGAAGTGTATTTTCTATAGAACGAACTTTTTCTTTTGTGATTCAATTTTTTTCTCTCTTTTTTTAAAGTATTTCTGAAAAAATTTCAAGTTATTCTCTCTTTAACACGTTTTATGGAAGTCATATATCTTGAACTGGTTTTATTAGATCCTAACTCGCCCGAGACAATAGAGTTCTGGACGTTTCATCCAAGAAGTGCAACCTTTAACCCCCATTGCCCAGTTCACTAGAAACATCTTCGATATCCTCTTTCATCCTTAGCGGAATTGTCCCGTGTCCCCGTGTTCTAATTATAAAATAATTTATGTTTAATATTGCTTGTATGCTTTAAATGATATAAAATGTCCTTAAAATTCATTAATTTTAGTATAAATTTATTTTCTTAATATTGAAAATACGCAGTGGATTCTTCGACATTTTTTTTTCTTGTTTTCCTTGCAGTATTTTTCTTTCTCTTTTGATGGGTAAGATATATAAAATAAACCATATTAATTTTAAAAAAAAAGGTGTGTGAATAATTACTTTTTTAATATATAGTGTTTTGAATTTAAAATTTTTTTTATGTGGTTTATAAAGTAAAAAGATGAACCTCTATAGAACAAATTTTTCCATATAAAAACTTTTTGGGGATTTAGAGACTTGATATAGAGGTCCGACTGTATAAAAAAAATGGATGTTTGTACATAGAAATCTTAGGGTATATTTTTGTGGAAAAGGTTTTTGTGTATTTTTTTTTGTTGCGCTCCCACCAGATGGGTTACTGCATATCAACTTGACCATTAATCAATCCCCAAGGGCCCAACGGGGGTGAAAATGATGTCAACTTGGCCTCATTGCCAACTTTTTGCTAGTTTCTACTGAATCCCCATTATAATGAAAGGGAAGGGCGTTGCTTAAAATTTTTCAAATTTAAAAAAATAAATACAAAAGAAATTAATATTAACGTATTAAACACCAGATAAAAATTTATTTATACTATTTTGACGTTTCAAAAAATTGTAACAATATTTATTTTTGCGAGCAGAGACGCAGGAAGGTGTTTTAAAAAATCGACCCAAAAAAGGTTGGGGAGTTAAAAAAAAATAAATCTTTTTATCAGATATTATCTGTAGATTTAAAAACAAATATGTTTTTTTTTTTTTTTTTTCAGTAAATTTGAAAAAGTTTTTTTTTCCTTTCACGTAAAATTAACTCATCAAAAACCTTTTTTTCCCTTTAATCTGTATTGAATTTTTCAATTCACTCCGGGGAAAAACAGGGGTGTTTACTAGTTTATATTAAAAAATTTTTTTTTTGCAAGAGTTCCAGATTTTCCTTTTGAGGAAAATTTTCCAGGAGCCTATCTTTTCAAGGACGTTAATCAAAAATATTTTTTCGAGCAATCTATAGAAACAGTACCCGTACTCCTAATTTGGGGGCCTCTGATTTCAGAACAGCGTATCCCATTCATTGACATGATATGAAAGCTGGGCGAATGAGGAATGAGTTCGGGAGTCCTCTTTGTCATTTGACCGTGGCTCGAAACGGCGAGATGTGTCGCCAAAAGCCCGTTGCTATGGACGACGGACTATCTTGTTACTCTAGTGATGGGGTAGCCACACTCTTAAGTACGGGGGCGACTTACTAGGTGAAAATAAATCTGCACCTTCTATTAAAATTCGAAGAAATCGCTTGAAAAAACGCTACTAAAACCTCGTATGATGCTATAAAGTTTTGCGAAAATAGTTTGACAATAAATTCGAGAGATTATCAGATTCTTATAGTCCATCAGTTGATACCTTTTAGTGCGTTTATCGATAATGTAGCTTTTTAAAATTAAAATCCGTGGCGCAAAAAAGGGGGGGGTTTTGGGCCCGGACCTCCAAATTTTGATTTTTTTTTTTTTTCGATTCATTAAAATCCTATGTATATAGTACGCCAAATTTAATCAGATTTGTTTCATTAATAACTAATTTTATTAGTTAATGCAGTGTTTCTCAAACTTTCAATATTCGCGACCCAATATTCAGTCATCATTTTCATCGCGCCCCCTTCATACAATAACATTGTATTGAAAAAATTCAATAATACAACATATAAACTACAGTACGTTTTTTAACCTCTTATTCCCCCCCTATATAAACGTCTCGCTCACCAAAGCATTAATCTTCTGTACGATATATACGTCTTTCCGAATTACGATCTTTTTTGCACTGCTATCCATAAAAAATTTTTTCAAGGCTTTGGGAAAGCAATAAAGGGGCCTTGACAGTCTTTGCAAAGGATTTACTTTTTTCAGAGGATTTGTTATTTACCTTTTTTCTCTCCCCCCTAAAAAAAAACAAAAAATGCGCGTCTACTGGAAAACCGTGGCATTGGGGACCAAACCCGGGAACTTTAATCGGGAGTTAAGGAAATTTTTATACACCGTTCAAATCCCCATGATAAGTGTTAATACAAGCCCATGGGGTCACTGAGTAATTATCAAACTTGTTCTTAACTTAGTATTGTTAAATTAATAATAAAATGCATTGTACAGTACAGATACTTATAAGTGTATTATATTCAGTGTAAATGTGATTTTATATTTTATTATATCAGAAAGTATTTTGTTTTTACTTTCAGCAAATTGATGTATGTTTTGAATAATCTTTAATTTTCAACTTTTCAATTGTTCGCGTCCCCCTTTGAGAGTTATCACGCCCTCAAGGGAGCGCCCATAGATTTGAAAACTGAGTTAATGCTATTTATTTATTAATTTTTTACTGTTTTTTGTTCTCGGAAATCTACAAAATCAAAAGAATATGTTGGGCGGTGTATTGCATGATACGAGAATGGTGGACTTTCGACCCTCGACTCCCCCATCCGCCCTGCAAAAAAAATTTTTGTGTGCTACTGAACAATGTATATAGCAATATTCTTCTCAGTATTTCCATGGTCATGACCGGGTTAACATTGAGTAAGTACCTCACTTTCCTAAATTTCTTATCACCTCAACATGAGGACTTTAAGTCTTTTAACCAATTTAATGTCCTCTAACTCAAAAAATGATTCTCGATTACGGACGATTGAAAAAAGGGATCGAGGAATTTTCGATAAAAGAGATATTTATCAAAAGTTTAAAAACATGTTAAGAGTCACCAAAGAAATTCTTAGAAATCCAAGAAACTGAAAATAAAGGTACTTTCAAAATTTGACTTTAAAAAAGTATAAAACGTCAAAAACGACATATCTTTTAAGTGTGAGAGGCATAATTTTAATATATATAAGGTAATAATGTCTATAATTGATTGATAACTGTGAAAAATGTTATGTCATCGACATGAAATTCCAAGTAAAATCCCATTTCTGAAATATAGATACACAGCAGAAATATAACCACCTAAGCTGTTTTGTGAATAAATTACATTAAAGATACTTTGAATAATTAACGATCCCAAATTAAGTATTCTGTTTTATGAACTTTATAGTTTTAAGTTCTTATGCTATATATATATATATCGTTATATTTTAAATGTGTAACATCTTTCTTCTCTGTTGCTGGATATTTGTCGGAGTGATCTCGTGAAAAAGGACGGAAAAGGGTAACAGGAAATGACGTCAAGGGGAAACTTGGCGAAATCTTGGCGAGAGAGCCAAGTTGGCATCATATTTGGCGACCAAGTCTACCGCCAATTTGACGACTATTTTGGTGACCATGTTGGCGAGTTCAGGACCCTATGGATTCTTGTAGAAATTAGTGGATTTCTCTACTAATTTCACGCTCTGTGACACAAGCGGATTTTTCTGGAAGACCTACTTTCTACTTTTTTTAAAAATTAATTGCTAAAAGCAACAAGAATTTTCTATTTTAAAGCATGAAAAGAATTGTGGAAAAAGCTATTATTAAAAAAATGCTTTTATTATGGAAAAATTACTGTGCGAAAATCATAATAATACTTGATAAAGTAGCAAATACTATGGAATGTAACATACGATATTTTAATAATTTTGATTACCGTCCAACAAAACGTTAAATCTAAAATTCTATGAAATGTCCTTCTATAGACAGAAAGTATTTAAAGTTATATTCGGACCAAAAAGATTAAAGGGGCCGTTTGAGGAATAATAAATCTTAAGAGTTTGATTAACGAGTTCTTTTAGTACTTACGTATTACACCATCGACCAATCTCACCAAACGAAAAAACATTGCCAATTCTAGAATTGTCGTCAAATGCTGTGTTCAAACGTATGCGGAATGGTTTCCATAATGGCTGTATATCGCCGCATTTGGCGACATCTTTTGATTTGATGAAATTAGTCGACAATATAATACGTAAGTACTATTTTTTTTTATTTTATCCTTAGTTTTCGGATTATATATAGTAGAACCCATTTTAGCGAGCTCTTCTCCTAAAAAGTAAAACAAATTATAAGAAAATGACTCGTTTACGAGTAACGTTTCGCATAGCGAACATTATTCGTTACTTATGGATATATTTTGAACACCAAAGGTAAGGAAAACAAACAAATGCTGGAACTTAAAAATAAGGATGCTGCAGCATTATAAACAGGGCTGACTAAGGACAGCTTTTAAAGTGGAGTTGAACCAGTTTTATGGTTAGCCAATCTACCACTGTTCTCTTTATAATAATGAGTGAAATCCCATTGAAAATAACGTTCTAAGTCCATTACGAGAAAAGGGTATCTCTCTCTTACCAAAAGTTGCAGGCATTAAAAAATGCTTTGATCACGGTGAATCTGTGAGCAATAAACAAATTATTGCCAGATTATGAATCCAAATACAGATACAAAGCAAAATTATTTTTGGCTGAATTGTAGCGTAGCAATAAGTATTAAGTTAAATGCTATTTTAAGTATATACGAGTAACATTATTTATATTTTTCTATTTGTCTTTGATATAATACTGAAGCTAAAAATAAAGTAAAATTATTAGAATATATTATTTTAAGAGCTACTATTACACCTTCTATAAATTGAATATGTAGGTAATTAAAGCAGATAATACTTTTGGAATTATGAATATTTGCAATATATTCTTTAGTAATAACATATTAATCTACAAATAAGAATTTAGTCCATCAATTTATACAAATAAGTATTAATAAATTTAATTGGTATTTTTGATCTAAAGTATTTAATAAGACTTTTATGGTTATCTTTTAATTTTTGAAACTAGAAATTTGTTACAATCTATGTAATTTATGATAATATTTCTGAATACTGATGTATGTATATTACTTTTCCAGTGAGGTACTTAAATAATTAATTGAAAGTCATTTCTTCTGTCAAAAAAATGAGTATTAAGTATTTTATCTTTTAATTGTATTCAATACCTAGAAATTTTTCTTCAAAGTCATTATTATTTGTCTGTATCCAATTAAGGTAGTGAGGGTAAGAGTTAGTGTTTGGTTTGACACTCTACACTGCTGGCCACCATAAATGCAACACCAAGAAAACAAGAGATAGCACAACAAAATTTATTTTGTAGATAACATGTTTTGACCAAGTATCAAATGGTTCAATTTATAGACTTCTGTGAAGTGTGGTTCCTGCCAGAATCAGTAGCCGCCATTGTAGTTGGAGATCACCGCTGCCACACGCCTCGGCATTGATTCAAAGAGACTTTGGATGTGTTCTTCGGGTACAGCAGACCAAGCAGCTTCCACACGTTGCCAAAGTTGATCTGGTGTGGCAGCTGGGGGTGTAATCTGGGTCAATCGTTGAGCAACCATGGACCACATGTTTTCTATCGGCGAAAGATCCGGAGAGCGAGCCGGCCAGGGAAGTAATTCAATCTGGTGATTGGTGAAGCACCTTTGGACAATGCGTGCCACGTGTGGTCGCACATTCTCCTGTTGAAATATGGCTGTGGCCAAGCCCTGAAGATAAGGAAGGACCACTGGCTCCAACATCTCGGAGATGTAGCGCTGTCTGTTTAAAGTACCGGCAATGCGTACTAGAGGAGTGCGAGAGTGATATCCAATACCACCCCATACTATAATACCCGATGCAGGACCAGTGTGGCGGTGCATAACGCAGCTGTTCAGCGTCCTCTCTCCACGGTGTCTCCAGACTCGAATCAGACCATCGTGGTGTTGCAGACAGATACGTGACTCGTCAATAAAGACAACTCCATTCCATTCTGCCGCCCACATCGTTCTTTCATCGCGTCATTGACGGAGTAGACGTCTGTGGTTCTGCGTCAAGGGTAGACCAGGCAATGGACGTCTTGCGGACAGACCACTCTGCTGTAAACGGCGTCGAATGATACGCGCAGACACTGAATGATGCGTTACAGAGATGCCGAACTTGAGATCGTCAAAATCTCCAATCCTTAAATAGCGCTTTGAGGTGGCGCCGTAGGCGCGCGTGATGTGTGTCTGCCCTGAAATTCTAATCATTTGCATATCTCACCTCCGCTAATGCATGTTGTAAATTTCATGTTATTTGCACGCTTCCTTCAGGGTGTTGCATTTACGGTGGCCAGCAGTGTATTTCTTAACAAGTATGATAATGTGATCTATATAACGAGAACTGTAATAGGAAGAATTGTCTATGTAGTTATTTTCATTATCTAACGCCAACAGTATTATTATAATAACATTTACAAAAACTTCAAAACAGTTCTTAGCTTTTAACATTGTTCGTGAGGATTCTTAAAAATCGATAAAAGTGAATGGAAAAAAAACAAACTGTATTAATTGGTACAAACGAAAACTTTTTGATAAATTTTCTCATGTCTATCAAAGCATTCCTTCCCAGTAAAAAATTATAGAAAGGCTCTACTCTTAGCAACATATAACCTCAAAGAAATGCGATACAAATAAAAATAGCAGCAATATTTTTTCAAAGCAATCTACTACTTCGAAACTGCTATCTTGGTGAAGTTAAAGCGCAATGCAGACTTATGAAAAGCTGAAAATTTATTCCATTTCAATAGTGTTGCTATGAAACAAGAAACAAAATAAAATAAATCCATTTGTCTATGTTTACACCTTTTTTTTCCGTAATCGTTGTTTCGAAGAGCTTACTGGAACAGGAATTACTCTTTCAAAATGTCGATAGCATTGCTCCGGCACATCTGTGATCACTTGAATTAAACTTAAGGCTGTTTTTGTTTAACAATAAATAATAGGATCCAAAATTAAAACATATTAAATAAAAAATTTTATTAACTTTATTTAACCTAAAATATTAGAAAATTTTATTACATAACTCCTTCTTATGTTAGAATAATTTTTTTTCACTTTCATAATATATATTTTATATTTCCAATATTACAATTCTAAATGGACTTTAGATTCAAGCTTTAGTAAAGAAAGAAGCTCTTTATAGAATAATTTAAAAGCCTGTGTATAATAAATCTGTACTAATTTTCTTGCAAATGCCTATATAAAATTACTCTTATAGGAAGTTTTGGTATAGAAACGACATATGTGATCTTAATATTATCGCTCGTACGTTTTTCTCCTCGCTCAGAAACCGTCAGTCTTTGACGACAATGAGTGAGAAAAAGTGGAAGTGTTTGTTTTTCATTTTTGACAAAGTGACAGATAAGATGAAGCAATGCTAATTTTAATTTTGAGAAAAGTTTAAATATCGGTACTCTCATCAGAAGAGATTTTAGCAAGAATTTAATGGTATTTTGATATTGATTACTTAGTAGAAATATCATATAAAACGTTTTAACATTTATGACAAAATTATTTAAAGAATATTTGGCTACAAATGATATTCAATAACACCAAATATTCTTTTAAAAAATGCTTTCTTGATATATTTCTAGATATATCCAACCGACCAAGGCTCAATCATGATTTGAACCAAATGAATCGGTTTGTCCATGTTTTACGAAAACTTAAAATTTAAGAAATACGCCGATCATTATTTCAAATGGTTGTAACTCTGAAAATAATGTGAATTTTTCAAAAAAACATAGTTGAACCTCTAGAGGTCTGACTAAATACGGCAATATCAATACAATAGAAGCATTTTTACAAAGGAGAACTTTTAAAAAAATTTATTCTAAGTACGTTTTTTCCAAAATCAGATTTAAATAATTTTTTTTTGTCAAAAGTCCTTAAAAAAAATTTTATCATGTATTCTAATTAAGGCACAAATATCATGAAAATTATCCCTTTATCCTTTTTAAAATCATGGTTCCGAACAGTCGGATACCTTTAAAACACCTAGTACTGTTATCAGTTTTAGAAGTACCGCTAACTGTGTGTGTGTGTGCAGCTATTTCGCGTCATTCTCCTTGAAATTTTTGATATTACTTCAGTAAAATTAGTGACAACTACATAATATAGATTTCTGATTTATGTATTTTTGAGTCATCATACACCCCGGCTACTAAATGTATCATTTTCAATCAACAGAAACGAAAATGCAGAAAATTGTTTCAAAAAGACGAAATATCAGTCTACTGAAGACATGATCCTGAATGCAAAGAACCAACCGTGCGCCGTCTGAAATAGATACTAGTGGCAGAATCGGAGCTTCTGAAAGTGTGACAGAATCTTAAAAGTGCAAGACAACCCAAGCAAACTACAGTCAAACCTCTGCATAACGAAGTCACTAAAACCAGGAAAAAAGTTTGTTCTATGGAAAATTCGTTATATAGAGGTTGATCTTTTAAGGTATACGACTACGTTCGGAACCGTGATTTTAAAAAAGCACATAAATGGGTAATTTTCATGATCTTTAGTGTCACTCATGTTAGAATACATGCATAAAATTGTTTTAAGGACACATTTTGACAAAAAAAAAATATTTAAATACAATATTTTGGCAAAAGATTAACTTAGGATAATCTTTTTTCAAAATGTTCTCCTTTTGTGAAAAATGCCTCTTTTATAATAATATTTTACCTGTGTACAGCTCAGGCCTCTCTACAGAGGCTCAATTAGAATTTTTGAAAAATTCACATTATTTTCAGAGTTACCACCCATTGAAATAATTATTGGCGTTTTTTTTTCTTAAAATTGATTCCCTCTGTTGTCGTAAAAAATGAATAAATCCACTTCTAAGTAATATATTTCAAGAATTCTAGTTGAGCCTCTGTAGAGAGGTCTGAGCTATATACAGGCAAAATATTATTATAATAGAAGTATTTTTCACAAAAGGAGAACATTTTGAAAAAAGATTATTCTAAGTTCAGTTTTTGCCAAAATATTGTACTTAAATATTTTTTTTTGTCAAAATGTCCTTAAAACAATTTGATACATGTATTTTAAACTAAGTAACACTAAATATAATGAAAATTATCCATTTATGCGCTTTTGAAAAATCACGATTCCTAACGTAGTCGGATACCTTAATATACTTTATAAATCACATAAAGTAAATTTTAAATTCGTAAACACTATATATTAAAAAAAATATTTATTCACGCTTTTTTTAAAAAAATTAATATATGTTTATTTTATAGATCTTACCCGTCAAAAAAGAAATAAAGGAAAAAAAACTGCAAGGAAAACAAGAAAAATACATGTCTAAGAATTCATTGTATTTTCAAACTTAAGAAAATAATTTTTTACTGAAATTAATGAATTTTAAGGACATTTTATAATTTAAAGCAAACAAGAGTAATTTCAACATTATTTTTAAAGAACATCGGGACACGGGGCAACTAATAAGGTAAAAAATATCGAAGATGTTTCTAGTGAACTGGGAATGGGGTTAATTCCTTTTGAATAAACGCCAGAACTCTATTGCTCTCAGGAGTTAGAACGATAAAACCAGCAATTTTAAATGACCCCCTTAAAATGTTTTAAAAGAGAATAACTTGAAATTTTTAGAAATATTTTAAAAAAAAGGGGAGAACAAAAATTAAATCACAAAAAAAAAAGTTCGTTATATAGAAAATGCCTTCGAATAGAGGGCATTTTAGAAAAAAATAGTGAAATGTTAAAGGGTTTCCCCAAAAAAAAGTTCGCTGTATAAAAAAAAATTCGCAATATAGAAGTTCGTTTTTGAGGTTCACTGAATAGGGCGCAGTCTCTTATGTTTTAGTGAGTGAGAGATTGAACATTAAAGTCGCCAAAAGCGCACGGGGTTTTTGAAAAAGGACCAAAATTTTTGAATCGTGGAAAAGCAGGGGGAAACCTGAGCTGGCACCCTCCCTCCTAATTCCAAAACCACCAGCGGGAGGACATTTAAGCCTCGACATTTTACGTGCATTGACCCTTTTTGCATTGGGTTTTCAGCGGTAAGGGGCTCGAACTCATGACACGCCCGCCAAGAGTACGTTATGACCATTATTGCACCCCGTAATTTTCGATGTTATTAAACCCTCCCATTAGCTCACACTCTTATATTTTATTTATTTATCTTGGGGGAATTTTCAATCGTTCATAAAATATTTTAAAAACCCCATTTGCTTGAAATTTTTTACTTGATTATTTTGGGTGACAATACAATAATTTAATTTAATTAAAAAAATTTTTTTATTAAAAATAATTATTTAAAAAATTAAAAATGCACACAGCCACGTTGGCATCCTTTTTGGGACTTGTGTCAAAACTTGAAAAGGTTTTTTTTTTCACGTTTTAAAGCTTTTAGTTAACTGAAATTTTAGAGACACGATTGTTTTGGATGACAATAGGATACTTTAATGATAATTAATAAAACTTAATGACCACTTAATGTTTTGATTCTGTCCTATGTATATACATATTTATATTAATTGTAACTATTTAGTAAAAAGTAGCTAAAATAAAAAATTTCTTTGTTGATCTAAGTAGGAATTGACTTAATTTTTTTTTAAATTACTAGTTTTTTGAGTTAAAACTGCGCATTATATGCCAGATTTTACGGTAATTTGGTTGACTTCATCAAAATAACAATTAATTAAAATCATGCACTCCCATATTTTTTTTTTTTTTTTTTTTTCGTAAATTCCCATCACAGCGTTTGGGATATTTCCTTTTTATTTAATGCATTAAAACCAGAGAAAAGTTTCCCTCCTGTGAAGATGTCAATCTTTTTTTTTTATAAATGCTTTGTTTATATCGTAATAATAAAACTTTCTTAACACGGAAGTCTGAAAAACACTTACCCCTTGCGGGGGAAAAAAGCCGATGCAAATGACATCGGACAGTGGTTCCAGAACGATACCGAGCGAAACATTATATCCGACCCCAAAAATTAAAAAAAATGCCCGATAAGGGAGGTGTGAGGGGCCCAATCGCGCCTTCTCACTAAACCTTTGGGAAATCTTTGGGGCCAGAATGGCTTTTTTCAAACCCAATCCTCTCAAGAAGAAACCGCGATATGCAGATTAGTGAATAGATAAATAAGGGAGCTTTAGCATTCATGCGTTAGTCGGATGGAAGCCGGATATTTAGATATAATAAATAGTATAGTAGAATAGAAGTCGGATAGTAATGGAATGGAAGAATAATAGTAGATGAATAGTAAAAAGAATAGAATAGAAGAAAAAAAACAAAAAAGTTTAAGTGTTTTGACGGGGAGATATCAGTAAGCTATTAATTATAGAAGTGTAATTAAAAGAACGAACTTTAGTGTTTTTGTTTAAAGGGGGTTAAGGATTCTTAGGGGTAGCTTTTCAAAAATAATGGTTAGGATTCCCGGCGCCTTTTACTTAGAATTTATAATTACGTAGTATCACTCCCGATCCTATCCCCCTAGTAAAAACTTGTGTTTGGGTTGATCAATATATATATATTTAGATATAATAAATTGGATTTATTATGGAGAATTTGGGTGATCAATCATTTATATTCCTACAAATCTAGGTCGCGTGGACGAGGAGATGATACCCCTGGGCCGCGGGGTATCACAGAGGAAGACGTTAACGTTGAGGACACTGGACAAACTACTAAAATATCACATAGAGAGGAATTAAAGCTGTCGAAAGCACCCTTCAGTATTTTGAACAAGGGGCGTTGATAATGAACTTACTGTTCCTTCGATATTTTCATGTTGAAGCAGCAAAACGCAGAGTGTAGTATGGAAGATTACAGGACATTACGTATTTCTGTAAAAAAAAAATTAACCAGTTGTTTACAAAGTTGGCCACTTAATAATTGTGTCTGATCATCCAAATTGCCGTGTACTATATTTTGATTCATTTTCATTTTCATACAGTAAATGCTCTATGCCAGGGATGGCAAACCAGTGGCACACGTGCCATTCTTGGCACGTGACACAATATTTTGGGCACTCCACCGATCAAAAGGAGTTGCATTTTAATCCAAATAACAAAGTTTACTGTGAAGTAATCCTCATGAGAGATCTCATTCGCTCTTTTTGTCGCTTAACTGCATATTTTCATGCACGATATTATTACAAAAAATTACAAGTACTTCCCAAACTCGAAATAAATATCAAAGATTTAGATATACATGAGACACCAGATGAAGAAAAAGTTATAGAGAAACTTATTTCAGGTAATTGATTCTTCAATCGAGGAATTTTCAGCGATATGTTCTCAGTTTAAATAATTATCGCGAACTCTCAAGTTTATTTTGCACCCTGATGTGACTGCATTTGATGAACTAAACTTGTCCCAGTTCGACTGGTTGGAAATTGAAGAATTTGAAATGAAACTGATTGATTTCCAGTGTAGTTCAATATGGATTCAAAAATTTATTGAAACAAGCAAAAAGTTGGATTTATTGATTGATTGAATATTAACGTAGCACTGTTCAGCAACACAGGGCTTTTGGCGACGGACCACGTAATTTTGAACCATGGTCAAGTGACGGGAAAAAGTTGGAATTGAATATAGTAAAAAGGACAGTAATGAAAGTTTGGAAACATGGAATTCGATTATAAATACATTTAACTGTTTGCAGAAGCTGACTCATGCTTTTATAACCACATTTTCATTTATCTATGCCGGTGAGTCATTATTTTCAGGTATGAATAATGTTAAAAACTTGCTTAGAAACCGTTTTATAGATTACTCCAATTCAGTATTACTCCAAGTAACATCTTACAATCCGATTATAAGTTATTTACTATCCACACGATTTGCAACAACAGAAGTCACACTAATGTTACTTTAATTTGAATTACACGTATAACTAAAAGATTTACTACTATACAGAGCAAAATGTATTTTATTGTAGTGAATAAAGTTTTGAGTTGTTAGTAATTAGTTTCATTATTTTTCCAAAAATCACAAGTCAAAATTATTTGACGGTACGTCTATACCTCATTAAACATTTGTTTATAGAAAAAATGGCACGATGATCCATAAAGGTTCGCCACCCCTGCTGTATGCCTTCATAAAGTATGTACTTTTTCTTTGTTTAAGAGTATTTGGGTAGTTTTTTTCCCTAAGAAAACACTCTTACTTATTCTTTTTTTAATCCCATTCTTAATAACCCGGCATTTTCACAAGCTCGGCCATCCTTCGGTCTACATTAGGTAGAGTTTTCGGAACTCTATTTTACTTTTTAATTGCAATCGGAAACCACAGAAGTAGAAACGTTTTCTCTCGGGATAAATTCCTTTAAACCCCAATTTTATTTACCTAAATGTTGCTCGAACGTAATGACATCTTATATCGTTTTTGGAAAGAATACTTAAAGACATCATTGGGAGAAGGAAGCTCTTATTTATCAAAAGAATACTTCGATTACTGAATATTGGGAACTTAAAATATTTTCTAGTAATGTGTGATCTCATTACACTTAGTCATTTTTAACGTATTCTGTTGTTGTTGCAGTTTTCCTTTCCCTACGGCAGTGCTTCTCAAACTGTGGGGCCCGCCCCCCTTGGAGGGCGTGACAACTCTACGAAGGGGGCGCGAGCCTATTGAAAAGTCGAAAACAAAAGATTATTTTTAAAAAAATTATTAATTTACTGAAAGTAAAAAAACAAAATACATTCTGACATAATAAAAAATAAAATACACATTTACACTAATTTATTGCACTTATAAATGTATCAGTGCTACACAATGTATTATATAATTAATTTAGCAATACTATGTTAAGAACAAGTTTATTAATTACCAGTGACCCCATTGGCTTGTCATATATGTATTTAAAAACAAAAATTTACACTTATCTTGATAATTTGTACGGTTTATAATTAATCCCTTAACTGCCGATTAAAAGTTACGTGATTCGCTTCCAAATGCCAACCGTTTTCCACGTAGGCCCACGTATGTGATGTATTGGGGGGGAGGAATAAAGAAGCAAAAATATTCTGAAATAAGTAAATCCTCCGCAAACATTGTCAAGGACCTTTTATTGCATTCCAAAGCATTCGGAAAAATTTTTTATGGATAGTAAAGCCCCAAAAAAAGATCATTCTTCGGAAAACGTTTTATATTGGGGAAAAAACCCCTTTTGGGTTTTAGCTAGACGTTTATATACGCCGAGGGTGCTTAAGAGGTTAAAGTCGTACCGTAATTTTAGCGTAAAAATATAGTTTTCTTGAATTTAATGCGTTGTTATTGTATGAGGGGGGGACGCGATGAAAATTATGATTGAATACTGGGTCGCGAATATTGTAACTTTGAGAAGCACTGCCCTACGGTCCTAATACCTAGACCAGGGGTTCATGATACCCCGTGTCTCTAATAGTTCCACAAGTCCTCACTCCACAGTTGTGTTACAAAGGAGACAATGCAATCAATAACTTGAGTAGGGGAAACAAGGAAGGAACAACGGCAAAAAGGAAAAAGTATTTTCCCTGATGACGAATTTCAAGCTTCTGATTGACCACTACGCAACCTGACCAATGCAGTCTGTGCGGATTTTGTACCTACCGACTGTAGGGGTGGAACAGGACTTGTAATGTTAATGCTCAACATTCAAAAGCATGTGAAAACAAGAGTTGTTGTTGTTGTGTTGTTTCCAATCCCCTTGGAGCAGGAAAGCCTACCCAAGTCCATTTGACCATTCCGCGTAATAGTGTCACACTCCAGGCCCCCCTGTTCCCAAAAACTGTCGCAGGGAAATGCCCCAGCGGGCCCGAAGAGGAGCAGGAGGGGGAGAGAGCGGGGAAAAGGAAAGAAAAAACTTTTCCCCCCGCACAAAAGTCATATTACGCAGGTGACCGCTTCTAAAAACGCGCCAAGGCCGTCTGATGAGCCCTGGGAAATCCTGCACTGTATAGATAGGCCAGGGGCTCTTTGCTGCGTACCAATGGTGGGGCAGGAGGGTTTCCTGTCAGATTCATTTTATTTCTTTGGAAAAGGGAAAGGGAAATTTTCCCAATGGGTTAAAACAAAATGGAACTGGGCTTAGAGAGATCACAACCCCCACCAGCCAGTTCATCAGCAGCTTCGTTCCCAGGCACACCCACATGTGATGGAATCCACTGGAACATACTTTTTCCTCTGACCGCGCGACCCTAACTAAAATTTGTAAAATATCTAGACCAGTACGTCCATTTTTGGAAGTTTTAAATTTTGGGACAGAGTTTTGCTGTCTTTCAGGATCCAGATACTGTCCTTATTAGAATCGAAAAAGGGAGAGAAGCTGCATATTACTCTTCGCCATGGATCAACTGAAAACAAGAGTAAAAACATTTATCCAGAAACTGTCCCGTTATCATCCGTTGGCGATTCACTGAAATGCAAAATACCTTGATGAAATACCTCGTCTTAATACCAAATAGAATATGTCCCATGTCGAACGCTAATCATGAGGAAGAAGGGTAGAGTACAGTGGCGTAACGGAGAATATTAAAGCCCCCCTGCCAAGTCAGGTTTTGTCTTTAATATTTTATAAATTGGTTAAATTCGTAATTCGTATCAGTCAGGCTTTGGGCTCCCTACAATCCTATCCCCGCAATAGGGAAGGGGGTTTCAGGGGTGTACGTTACGCCACTGGTAGAGTATCAAACGCTGAAGCAACTCGTACACCTATTATGCCCGAAATCTTTCAGAAATCTAACTTCAGTGAACTGTAGTCTTTTGAATGAAAATAAAAAGGAAATGAAAAATTTGTTTTTAATTTATTAAATGTTGTTCATTACAGATGTAAAAGGAAAGTTGAATGACCTGGTGCAAAAGTGGGCGTGGAAAATTGCGTTGTTGTTGACGTGTGTTTTTTATCCTGGGAGCATACGAAATACAAGTGAAGAAGAACAGAAAGCATACAATACAATAGAAGAATATACACATTTATTACAGATGATGATCCCAGCATATAACAAGAAAGGGTGTGCTGCTTTCTTTTCGAAGCGGGAATCCATTACAGGCGAGAGAGAAAGACCGACTTCTTTCCCGAAGAATATACACAACCCTGTCTTACTCGAGATTCGAACCCACTCGGTTACAAGCTGAGGGTCATAGCCACCATACTAGCTGGGCGACTGAAAATTGCGTTCTAATGTATATTGTTTTTTTCTTGGTTAAACTTGGCCAGAGGCAAACCATGAAGACAAAGAACGACTATAGGTTCCTTAGTTCTAGAGATATAGTGGTAGTAGTTGAATCTAATGGGCTATGCGTATCAGGGTAATACTTGAGTACAGTGGCGTAACGGAGAGTATTAGTGACCCCCTGCAAAGTCAGGTTTTGGGCCTCCTAGAATCCGGAGGCCACGAGATGTGGAGGTTGAGGGGTTTACGTTACGCCCCTGCTGGATTAAAATGCGATGTTACCCTAAGCCCCCGGGTAAAATGGCTCACAATAATATATAATCTTTGGGAAAAGCAACTGAAAAGTGAAGATTTGACGCACTTCCCGATGTGCAGCATGAACAAATCAAGTTTAGTTGATACTGTATCGTATCAAAAATATGCAGAAAAAAATTTCAAAATTTAGAAGTGAATTTGAAAAATAAGAATTACAGATTTTAATTCTTTTGAAGACAAATTTTGTTGGTTTTCGTCGATTTTCTTAATAAATTTAGACTCAGCACTCCATATGCAAATGGATGTGATCGAGAGAGTGCGAGTCAAATTTGAAATTCAATGAAATGTGTGTGCTCGAATTTTTACAAAAATTTGCCAGCCACGTTTGAAAATACTCGAAAATTCACTTATGAAATTATTTCCTTGTTTGGAAATACTTAAAGGTACGAGCAGTTATTTTCAGTTTTGAAAGTAAATAAGTCTCCTTTTGGAGATAGTATAAATGATGCTCAACCTTGGGCCAGCTTTGAAAGTAATCACTGCGAACAAAATTCCTACTGAAATAAGAAAGATAGTAGCCAAGAAGAGAGTCAAAAGAGTGTCAGGACGTAAACATTAAATTTGTGTTGTTCTTTTTTTATATGTTTATTATAAAATGTATTATTTGAAATAAGCTACGTTTCTATAAATATCGATTGCATTTTGCGGGCCACCTAAAGTTAACCCTTGTTAGTTTGGTCCAAATTAGCCTTTGGGTTTAATACCTTTGCCCTAAGTCAAGGATACTCAACCTTTTTTCTGCTGGGCCGCATACAAATGTCTGCTATTTCACGCGGGCTGCAAACATATGCTAGCAATTTCACGCGGTCCGCATTATGAGGTTATAATGTGCAAAATTGATCAAAAAATATTTTAACTCCTGTTTTGCTTTTTTTAATTGCAGTTTTTTATATTTGCCACCAACACTGAATTAGAAGCATTTAATAAACACTCCTTCACAATTTCTGCATCAGTAAATGGTTTCATATGATTACCAATAATGTAACAAACTTCAAAAGATATCTTTGTTACTGCTGTAATATTACCACTGACAAAACACTTTGTTGCTGTTGCAAAGATTATTCAAGAAATCTTATTTGCTACCTCTTGAAAAGTCTTCGAGGAAAATGTCATCGAATGAGATTCTTGTTTAGTGGTATTTTTTTAAAAACAGCATTTTTGTGACAAATCAAAACAATTTCTGATCCATATTTGTGTTTCACCGCAAAATAGTCAACCTCCCCAAACGTCTTGAAACGCTATATTTTCTTCGAATAATTTTGTTGTAAAATATGAAAAATAGTTAAAATTAGTTCTACCCCTAAAACTGTCACCTACCCACTATTGTCGTTTTCATAATCGTAATCGTTACAAATAAAAAAAGAATATCAATTCGCACTCGTACGCATTGACCGCAAAAAAAAAAATTGATATACTTTTGACCCAAATTTTTAATACATTGTTCTTTAAAAACGTTTATTTTTCAGAGCAATGGAACACTCCCGGGGCCGTAAAAGGCTCGGTGGGGACCGCAGGATAGTATTTCTGCCCCGCCAGTGTTTCTCAAACGTTCGCCTAGGGGCGTGATATCAAGGGGCGCGAGTATATCGAAAAATCGAAAAAAAAAAGATTATTTTTTAAAAAAAATTTTAAAAATTTACAGAAAAGGGAAACAAAACAAAATACATTCTGACATCATAAAACATTGATTTACACTGATATAATACACTTATAAATGTATCAGTACTGCACAATGTGTTTCATAATTAATTTAACAGTGCTAAGTTAAGAACAAGTTTAATAATTACCTGTGACCCTATGGGAATGTGTCATAAAATTATATGCAATATTTAATACTTATCTTGATAACATATTCGGTTTATAATTAAAGTTGCATTGTAGCTTTACGTCAAAGTATATTATTATTGAATTCAATACATGTTATTGTATGGAGGGGCGCGATGAAAAATTTTGATTGAAAATTGGGTTTAAGTTTAAAAGTTTGGGGACTGCCCTAAGCTATGACACCAGGTGAAAGACCCGAATGGTGGAGCATAATGAAATCTCTCACCACAGTGCTGCTAGACTCTTAATCCGACCATAATGATGTTGTATGCCATATCAGGATTTCTTTAAATAGACAACGTCGCGTCACTCTTTTATCTACGTCTGGTGTCCAACGCAGCCTTATATGCCTGCGGTGTGTGTGTGTACGGTCAAACACAATCGCAATAACGGAAACATTAATGAAATTCCTCCCTGTTGCAGATGACATCGAAGGGTTCGAACTGATAGAGATTATTGTGAAACAGACCCTAATTTTAGCACTAGGGCTCTCGATGTTACAGTAAGATTAGTCATTGCCATGCGCACATGCTAGTGATCACGCTTGGGGGTATGGAGAAGTTAATGCAACCTTTTCCGTTGATCGATCCGTTCCTCCCGATTCCATTTTGATTTCGTCCAACATCAGACCCGATTTATCGGAGATTATTAGCAGTATCCCCAAGCCACAGTTTTTCTTAAATAAAGTACAGAAACACACCCAAGTCAACTATCGTATTCTTCAATAAGGCATATTGAAATAGAGACATCTCTAGTAGTTCTATGACCCCGGACAAAAATGGAAAATACCGCCCCTCTTTCCAAAAAAAAAAAAATTATACTTCAAAAAAATGAATTGTTCACATAAATATACACCTATGGAATAACTTTTGCGAACGAAAAGGGAGCATAACGG
>BMAV01023181.1:27734-54265 GCA_019973955.1 Trichonephila inaurata madagascariensis | reverse complement strand
CTTCCGGAGCCAAAACCAGTCAATTGAATGGGGGTTCCCCCAAACTTTTTGTATTATAGACCCCTAGCGATGCTTTTTGGTTTTGTGTAGATCCCTTCTTACCTAATGTTGAATTTTAGCAAATTTATCAACAAACAAATGTTTATAATGGGAAGAGATGAATCTGGTACTTCAATAACAAATTTTCAGTTGATGTATACCACTTTTGATAATCACTATGGTAAGGGAAGGAGTCATGAACATTGTATGCTTCGTTTTATCATATTTTGTCCTGTTGGAAAATGACTGCACACAATTCTTAAGGTAAAGGAGGATAATAGGTAGCAAAACCTCAAAAATGAAATACTCATTGGGTGAGTGAATGGATATTAATGTCATACTGTTCAACCACTCGAAGTCTTTTGGCAACGAACCTTGTAATTTTCAACCATGGTCAAGTGACAAAGATGCCACCTCAACTGACCCCCCCCCCCTATCTTCTAAGTTCCACACCAACAGGAGAACATTTGAGCCTTGACATGTTTAACGTACATTTGCCGTGGTCTGAAGCGGAGTCAAACTCATTACACGACAGCCACGAGTCCCTTACCTTGATTACTAGGCTACCACGTTCCCATAATGAAAGGTGGTACCATCCCAAATCAAAATACCAAGTGCGGGACAAGTGTCGTCGTGTCATGAGTTTGACAAGTGTAGCAAAGCATAAGGCAACAGTGAAGAAAATTTCTCTCCATAATAAATTGACCTCCATGACAATATTGACACTCTTGTCCTTTTCTAAGGCATACTGCTCATGCATATTGATTGCACAAAAAAGTAATTCATGTACTTTACTTACACATGAATGTTGGATTATGTTCTTCCCTTATATGTTGCAATAGTTTCCTATGATACGTATTGTTGAAATTTTAATCCCACTCCAGTTATTCACCTAGAGAAAATTCACACATTTTAATTGTATTTTTATGGTGTTTCATTCTTGATGGCCAAGGTGTGTGCGTGGTGTATCCATGCCGCACTCTCATACATTCACATATATGTGTGTTAGTGCTAATGGACAGAAATCAGTTAATCTGTAGATCAACTAGGTAATCTGCAATTTAACTGGGTTAATCCGTTAAAGTACGGAACACAGTTTCATTTCTCAAATTATTTACAAATCTGCACATTATCTTTTAGACACTCGTTACTTTGCACATTACCTTCTAGGCTTTCGATAATGTGAAAATAAGATCTTTGGTAGAACAACAATAACCTTTCAGTATACTTATATTAAATATTGCTTATTTAATTTTTGATATCTAAAGGATCAAGTTAATATGACTGAACAATCAATGCATTAATTGATAAAATCAACCAATTGAAAAATTGCAATACAAAAATTCCGTCTAAAATCAATCAGTGACATGGGGTCTTAGTCGGCCATGCAATTTAGTAAGCAATAATTTCTTTTATTATGTTTGCAGTTCCCAAAAGATACTGTGGTCGCCATAATTAAATTTATTAGAAAGTAATTCTAAAAGTCTTTTATGGAATACATTTACTGTCTCTGCTTCTCTCTTTCTAAGTATTTAGGATAAATTATTCTGGGATGAGTCAACATTTTCCATCAAAATTATTTACAGAAAGGAAATGGGAGAAACAAACTTTCATGGTTACCTATTTATGTAGATTACCTAATTAAAATGTGGGATTGATTCCACACTTGATTGATTCCACACTTGAATGGAGCAGATCTCATCTACCTAATCTGCAGATTAGCTAGGTAATCTGCACACTATCAGCTTTTGTGCTTTAATGGTAACATATGCATACAAGGCTTGCTTAAAAGTATGATGAAGCAATATATTAAATTATATTTTGAAGAAAGTAAATCTAATTCTTCTACAATAAAGAGTTATAATTTTAGTCTGTCTCATTTTACTTTGATGAACATGCTTCAAAAAAAATTTTTTTTATTCTATAATATTTTTTGAAGTACTTTAAAATTACTAATGTAATTTCCACTGAATTTTTGAAATGTTTACTAATTGCTTTTAAATAGCTGTTGGAAGTTTCGGCTCCTCCAGGCCAGTTGGTTGGTAGAGTAGTACAAGAGTGGAGTATTCTGACACCTCAATTCCGAATTGAAAATGCATCTGGAGAAACTGTGCTTAGAATTGAAGGGCCTTTTTGCACATTTTCTATTTGTGGTGATGTAGAGTTTGAGGTAATGTTTCATTCTTAATGGTTATTTTTAAACTATCTAGATAAACATTTCAACTGTACAATATTTAAGAATCATTCTTAAATATCTAAACGTTTATTATTATTATTATTATTATTTTCCAGTGTACTCAAAATCATTCACATCAGACCTACCTTTTTAAAGTTTTTTTAGAAACTACATTGACAAAAATTGGCATTCAAAGTGTAGCTATTGTCATATATTCCTGCTTTCTTTATAGTATATTGAAAAATATATGTGGTTAAAATTAGATAAAAATCTAAACTTTCTATAACCATGTAGCTTTATCTTGTATCGGATTTAAATATTCAATCAATTTTATTATATGTTTTCAAGGCCACTGCATCAACATACTCCTTTCTTCAAATGTAACAGTATTCATTAATCTGTGTCATATCAGTATAGCTAAATGAATACAAATAAATAAACAACATGAACTTTGTACTTGGTGTATTGAATAAATATACTTAGTGTTTTTAATATTAATTTATTTGTATGCATTACTTCTATTTTATAGGTACTCTCAACAAATGGTGTAAAAGTGGGTAAGATTTCTAAGCAGTGGTCTGGATTATTGAGAGAAGCTTTTACTGATGCTGATCACTTTGGAATCACATTTCCCATGGATTTGGATGTTAAAATGAAAGCCACTTTATTAGGGGCTTTGTTTTTGATTGTAAGTAGTTTTTTTAGTTATTCTAATAATGTTGTTAATTAAAGTTTGTTTACTTTTTAATTGATCCTGTAGCTTAATTATGTTTTTTTTTTCTTCTTCTGCTTCTCATCAGTTTTGCTTTTATGATAGAGAACTACTTAAGAAAGCTCAAAACTTAACATGTAAATTTTTATCAAAATACTAGTGGTCCCGACAGACGTTGTCCTGTACACACGTCTTAAATCCGAAAGTTGCAAACTTTTTTGAATATGTTATAATAATCTGGACCGTTTTGATGAAATTTTTTATAAAGAAAGTTATGACAATACCTGACATCATCACATGTACAGTTGCCATAATTAGACCTATCGATTGCATGTGAGTATGTATTTACTATGAACTAAGTTGAATATAGAACCTATTCTGAATAGAAACTTAAACTTGTTTTGATTAAAGAGTAAAAAAGATAAAACAGGGCTATTTTCATAACAAGTATATTTTTTAATGCACAAAAAATAAATTTATCGTAATCTCATTGAATGTACAATATTTTTGGTTAATCCTTCAGCTCGGACATGCAACATATAATTGGCCATGCGAAAATTAAGAGTTTTCTAAATCTAAGCCACAAATTATCATTGTTTAACCTTGTGACTTATTAATGGTCATAGCAAATGCCAAGCGAATTGGAAATTGCAAACATTTGAATGGGTAGGCGAGTCTGAAAGAATCATTGGGATCTATGGTAGAAGTACAATTTCACCTTGAAGTTTGCGCTTAAATTAGTGACCTCAAGAATATTGCACATGATTTTTTTATGACCAATCACGTGCCCTTACATAATTTTGGCGCATTTTTAACTAATTGCGGTATTGGACCGAATTTTTAATCTAAATGATTCTTGAACCCACACAAAAAATATCATCCAAATCAGTCCAGCCATTTAGGAGGAGTTCAGTCTCATACACACGCACAGAATAATTATATATATAAAGATAAATGCCGTATCATGGCAAAATGAATAATCTTTCCGATTCTGTAATTATTTTTTGTCTGATTTTGATAGAAAAATTAGATTGCAATTTTAAAAAAGGCGAAAATATCGAAAAATTTCTCCCCTTTTCTTTCTTTTTTTTTCTTGACGCGCATTAGCAGAGTAAACAGCACACAGGGGTAAAACAATTATGCATTTTAAGGTTTTTAATTAATATCTTTTTGACTAATTGCGATATTGGACCGAATTGTGAATCTAAACCATTCTCTAATCCATTTGAACCCACACAAAAAAATGTCATCAAAATCGGTCCAGCCACTTAGAAGGAGTTTAGTCACATACACACATACAGAAGATTTATATATATAAAGATATTGAATCTGAACTTTTTAACTTTTTGCTTTTTCTGTGTTAAAAAAAATTAGTTCAAAAAATCCAAAGTGAAAAGACTAGAAGGCTATTTTAAATTTACAAGGAGTGAATGTGTGTAGTAGAGCTGGCCTTCTCTATAAAGGAGCCTGGGTGCAAAAAACCATTCTTAGTCGTAAATTTTTTGTAAATTTGAAAAAATCTACAAACATGAACATATTATTAATGCATTGTTTTGTTTTGCTGATGCTAAATCAATTAAAAAAATTAACAGTTTTTTTTTTCTTTTGATGCTTAACATTTAACGTAGCAGGTGCATTTAGACATCCTGCAACTGTACTTGACCAAAGATAATTTTTTTATTATTTTTAATGTGCTGCAAAAGTACTCCGCACTTGCTAAGTGACTAGCAATGTAAAGCAAAGATTTGTAACACAGTTCATAATTTTGAAAGAATTCATTATAATTATTACATATTATAATGCAATATGTCTTGTACATTATTTACTTCTCTTTTATTCAAAATTAAATTTTGCAGCTAACCAATTTTTTGAATTCGGTTTTCATGTACATCTTTGTGTACGAAACTTTAAAGTTTTTGGAATATTTCTCAAATTTCTTTTTTTCCTAAGGTTTACATATCAGTGTTTAACCTAAAATCACAAATAATATTTTGAAAACTTTTAAATCTATCTTCTGTTTGTTCTATAACAGTATCAATAACAGTGTGAAAAGAATATCTAAATTCCTGTACTGGGCTATCTAATTTCATCTTCTATTTCAGAATACTATCTTTTCCTTTTCAATTTTTTTTTTCACGAAAATGTTCTGAAATATTAAAATTACATACTAGCACTTTTTCTTTATCCAACAAATGTTCGATTTGGCTCTTAAATTTTGGATTTCAGTTCTAAATTAAAAACAGTCAAGAAAAATTGCTTTTGTTTAAAATAGTTTACTGATAGTATTAGGTTTGGATGCACAATATTGCAAATCATACTATTCAATGTAAAGTAAACAGCATTTCTTGTATTGAAATCCAATATACTTTTAACTTTCAATATATCTGTATTATCACTATTTACATCTATAAATTCTACTAGGGTACAGGTCGGTAAACTGCTACTCTTAGCATAGAAAGTTACAGCTTCAGTCTTCTGCCTTTATAAATCACAAAAAAAAATAAGACTACTGAAAATTGTTTTACTTTTTCTTTCATAATTATTTAGTGAAACAATTACTTGCACGTACTTATATATTTAAATAATTGACCAACTTAAGATAATAATTTAAGATTGTTATTTCTGTATTAAATTATTTTTCATTAACAAAAATTTCTGAGAATCAGTGAAAATATTACAATTATTTCAAAGGCAGTGAAAGTCCAATTTATTGGTAAAAATGCCACTAAGGGAAGACATACCTTAAAGTGATTTGAAACAATGTTTACTTATTTGAATATATGATTTTGAGAGCACTCATGATTTTGGATAAGTTTTCAAATGACTTTTGTATGTAAGATCTACAAATTTGTCTTGTTTCACTTACATATTGGCTCTCTGCCTCAAAAGTTTACCGATAAGGCATTACAAGCATATTCAAACTGAGCAAACAATTGTTTTACGAGATCTATTTTGGGTTCCCAATGAATACTGCATAATAGTTTTGTAGCAGTATCTAAATAAGCCAGTAATAGCCTTTGCACAGAGGTGATCAAACTTTTTTCTAGTGGTTATGTTACTAGGCTATGGAACCGAGCATCACAGGTTCTGTCCACCATACAAAAAGTTACGTTTTTCTTACCTGTCTTGGCGCCATCTACTTGTAGCAAGAGCCATAAAATAAAAAGTCGTCAGACTCGCTTGATGCAACATCACCAATTAACAGCAACAATGCACATGCTCGCCATAACAAAAATCGTTCGATATCCACCTACATGCTGATGGGGGAGTACTGTAACAGTATCTCAGTAAGCTAGTAACAGGCTCCAGACAGGTCATCACTTTTGTCTAGTGGTTATGTTACCAGGCTATGGAACAGAGAGTCGCAGGTTCTGTCCACCACAGTTTCTAAGTAATGTTTAAATGCATTTGTGGAATTTCCCATCTTTTTGTAGATAAGTATCCCAAACAATTTTTTGGGATATTTACATTTTTGGAAGGGGCATGTCCGATTAATAAATTAAAAGAGTGGGATAAGCTTAGTATATAGATTGCATGTGGATCTAGAGCTATTGTTCTAGATTGTACTTTTTTATATTTCTCTTTTTTGTTGCTACCCTTGCTGCATACCTGCACTTTGCAGTTCATAAATCAAGATCACTTAATCTTTTCAATAGTTTTTACTAATCCTTCTCCTGTCACATGAGTACTTCAATAAACCTTATAAATGAATTATTTATATTTAATCTTTTTTCTTCAAAATTTGCATACATAATAAGTTTTGTACCTTATGAGAAATGTACAATCCTTTTTGATACATCAGTGCATAGCTGCTTTTTTATAGTCTTTTATTTTATGGGCACCATTTCCTAATGCAGAAGTAATTTGCACTTTAGTTCTGTGTGCTAAATGGTGCACAATTCTATTTTTTGAATTTTTGTTATTATATTAACATGGTCTGTCAGCACAGTTTTATATTCATTTAAAAAGTTCATTTAAACTTCAAAAATTTCCTTTAGTAGGGGTTATTTCATGGACTCTCAAAGTGGAAGATTGTAACATGCTAAAAGCAGAGCCACGTCTGCAATTTTTTGAAATAATAATTTAAGTTCTTTTTTCTTATTTGCATTTTGATTTGTTTTATCAATAGTTGAACATAATTTTAGAAATTTTGGCCAAGCAATAAGACAAATTATAAGTGACTGATAGAATGTTCATGATCTTGAGTTACAGTTGGCAGCTTACTCTAGTTAGTATAAGCACCTTTATAAATCCTGTAGATTGTTTATTTCCGCTTTTGAAAAATGATATACAAAAAAAAAAAAAATACAGAATCAGGTTTTTGAATAAATTAACCAGCTGCACCATTGGCATTCATCGTTTGGCATTTTTTTAAAGTTGTTTATAGTTTAAAATAATCCACCATCATTCTCAGTAAAATACTTTGTGTTGTACAGATTGGTTTTTTATGCAAAATATTTTAGACTTATTGGTTGTAATACTTGGCCATTAACCTGATTCACTGATATTCACTTGATCATATTTTTTATTATCATTTTCATCATAATTTTCTGATTTGATCATGTTTGTTGTATCTACATTTTCTTTGCAAGTTTTCACTTGCAAAGAAACTTGAGTGGAACTTTCTTCTTTGGTTAAAGCTTGAACTTAAATCAAAGTAATTTCATTGCTAGAATAAGTCTGTAACCAAGAAAACAGTTTTACTTGCAAGTTCTGAAAATTTAGTTTTTTTTTACACCTGAGGTATTTCCTTTCATTGGATATGATTAAATCTAACAATGTTAAACTCTTTATAGTGTATGAATAATCAGAATACTGTAAGTCTACTTACCTTATGTTTATAATATGTTGCATACTTGCACTGGACTTTCCAAAATAATTCCTATCAATACATGTGTGCAAAGTTTTTCAAACCTATAAGATGAGTAAAATTTTCAATGGTGTACTTTTTTGTTGATTTTTGAGAAACTACAATTTAAAATAAATATATTTATCTTTAAGTAATGCTTACCAGTACCATAGTTTGGATAGTTAAAAATCTTCCAATTATTTAGAGTAAGAATTTAAATTGTATTAGAAGCAGTGGAATTATACTTTATTTTCTAATAAAAATTGAAAAGTAAATTTTTTCTCCTATTTTTGTAAAGTGATCCCCTTAAATTATTAACAGCCTAACATGTAATAATTTTTCTATACTGTTACACACTGTCCTATATATTCTTCATTGACAACTTATTAATAGTAATACACAGAGCATCTTTGTATTTTCCTAACTGTACAAATGTAAAAGTAATTAAATCTTCATAATTTTTTTTTTCCATGACAATTTACAGTATTTCATGTAAGATTGAAGCAAATAAAATGATTCTCATCTTGGATAAATTTAAAGTATGTTGTAATTATGGATTATATGCAGTGAATCCTTGAATGCAACTACTTAAATCAATTGTTTGATTCTCAATGTTAGTAATTTCAAATTTAAATTTTTCGGTAATAACTTCAAATTAATATGTAGACCCACTCATTTTTAAATAATTTAGTAAAAAATGACAAATTCAGTTTAATTCAATCATGATGCAACTACCCAAAATGAAGCATTTTAATTGCAATTTTTATCAGTATCTCATCCTACAAATACTTATTCTGATTATACATATTTAATTTTTAAATACTTGATATTTTTTTATAACAAAAGTATAAAAGTAAGTAGCTGTAGTAGCAAGATAAATTATTTAAGCGTGGAGTATTTCTATGCAATCCATTTTATTTATTTATCCAAGGCCCGCGCTTGGCTTCTTGACCATTTGACACCGAGCTTCCCAGTACCGACTGACGATGTCGTCAGCCGGGTATTCATCTAGTCCAGTGCATTGTAGCAAGTGGTCGCCATCCATTCTGGTATGGCCACAGATTGGGCAGGCCTCGTTAGCAACCACGCCAAGCCAGTGGAGCCAGCCAAAAAGTCATGTCCTGTAGTTAGGCGAAAGTAGGCAACAGCCGCGCCTCTCTCCAGGTGCAATCCAAAATAATTCAAAAATAGTGATTCATTATTATTATATATATATATATAATAATATATATGCAATAATTGTATAAGTTATGCATATATAGTAGATAAGCTTTCCTATATTAATTTCTTTAAAGCAAAATATATTTACTAAATAATTTCTTTCAGGATTACATGTTCTTTGAGAAAACAGGAAACAAGGAGAGTGATAGTCCTGGAATGCTATAAACTGATAGAATTTCAAGTGACGGTGCTTAAAAGTCAAATGCTTTCAATAAGTATTTTTTTTTTTTAAGATGCTATTTTTTGGCAAAGTTATTACTTGCTATTCATGTATGAAATATTAATATCAAAGCTAGCAGCTGTATTCGTATAACTGTGTATAAACATTTGAACTTGTCTAAAAACTCTTCAAAGTGACATTTGTTTTTAATACTTATTTTAAAAGATAAAGCTGGATGAAAACCTTCTATTAAAAGTTGTTACTAAAGAAATGTGCAAATTCAAAGTTATTTATGTATGATGAGAATTAATAATTTTCTTCAGAGTAATGCATTTATGAACTAAAACATTTATGTAATTGGTTTTTCATATTATGATACAGTTATATATAGTTGTATGGTGATCAAAAATTTAAAGAAAATGTATAATCTTTGTGAAGCGATATCTAACTTAAAGATGAACATAATGATTCTCTATTTTCTTTTAAATTTGCACAATAATCTTGAATTACTTGTATGCCTGTACTTGACTCTAGTAATTTTTTTTATATCTAAAAGGGTAAAAAAAGCTGCTTAAAAGTATTATTTTGTGATATAGTGTAATTTTGTGTGTTTATTTTACGCATATGCAGGAGGAATTATTCCATTTATGAATGTTTGCCTTATCATGTATGGAATGTTTAAAATGATTTAAAGAATCTGTTATCTTTTTATGTTTACTTGCTTCTTTAAAATTAGAATGAGACTGAAATACTTAATCTTGGATATTTTAATTCCAAGGCCTAAGAATAATTTTATGGTGTTTGATGTTGTATTTGCAAGTCATATTGTATGCATAAATTTTTTTATTCTGTTGTATATGCATACAAATTTTAACTGTGATTTCCTATCAATTGCTAATGAATTCTTTTTAATTTAATTAGCTATTTTATTCATTAAAAAGTACAAATTGTTTTCCTTTTAACTATTGCTTTGTGTTTCACAAAAATTTTATTTTATCTTGAGTAAAGTTAAACTGTATGAAATTTCTTATGTAAAATTACAGCTTACAAGTTACATTATATATATATATATATATATATATATATATATTCATTTTACTTTAATATTTCCTTATAAATTTGCAATTGAGTCTCTATGAAACAAAGTACCATCATTTTAATTGCAAATCTCATGGAAGTCTATTAAAAAAAATACCTTGAATCATGAAAAATATAAAGTTAAACTAGTGATTATTAAAATGTAAGAGCTACAATGATATGCATTTTTATAATCATTATCTGTTTGCCAAAATAATCCCTTGTTAAAATTTTCATAATATTTTTAAAAAATGAATTTTTTCCTTTAATATGTCCTATATTCCTTTAAAATATTCTTGTTTTTGTTTTGATTCCAAATTTTCATGTGAAGATTTTTAAGAAATTTTGTTTTATATCAATTGCCTGTGATATTTCTTCACTTTTATTCATTTTTTCTCCCTTAATATCTTTGTGTTATTTTCGTTGTTCTTATCACTGCATTAATAAGTTCCATTTTTTCTCAGATTTTAAACTAGTCAAAATAGCTTTTTTTTTTCTTCCCCTTTCTTGAAATACAAGGAGCAAAATTGAAAATGCTTCTATGAAATCTATGAAAATTTAAATGTCAGTATCATATATAGGTGGTTTATTGTAGTACCATTTATACTGGGAGTATTATTTTTTAGAAGCTAGTTTGAATTATTATAAAGTTAATAATAATTTTGACAGTGTGAAAATAATTTTTATACAAAATTGTACAAGTAATGCATGGGATTTTAATAATTTTATATATTCATTATCATAATGACAGCAAAATCAAACATTTAACTTCAAAACACTTTTTTTTTTAAGAAATATAATTATATGTTAGTTTAGTAACAAGCCATTATTGATCAAGTATTCTACATAACTTTGTTACCTGATCATTAATCTCGTATTTCCTAAACTATTTTTAATATTTTAACCTATCACATCTGCCATTTCATGAAAACATTTTCTGTTCATCATAAACACATCAACCTCATGAAATTAAGAATGCAGGGGGGAAAAGGAAATGTGTATTCCAATAACATTTTAATTCAAGAAGAAGTTGTTTTTAATTTTTGCCAAACTGGAGCATAGATTTATAAATCAGTGGAAACTCTTTATTGTATTTAATGTTATTCACACCTCATTGTGTAATGATTAAAAGTACAAAGCAAATGCTATTTGTTGCATGGAGACTCTATTTTACTTTAGACTGAATGCATACTAATTGTCATATGAATAATGAAATGTGTACAGCAGTGTAAAATATATACATTAAGTGTGATGCTTCATTTTTCTTTGCTTCTTACTTACATGAAAATTAGTATTCTAATATATGTAATTAGAATATTAATCTCTAAACCCTCTGAATTGTTTTGCTTAATTGAAACGTTTTATAGAGCATTATAGTCTATTTTCTACAAATTTTACTTCTTTTCTGTCATTCCATTATTTACTCGTCCTGTTTTATTTGTTTTTCCTGTGTACAAAAATAATATTGAAGACAAAATGAGATTCATATAATTATCTTATGAAAAAAGAAATATTTTTAAGAGATTAATTTAACATTTGTTGTGTGTTTTGAAATTATATTTGCTTTTTTAGTTCTAATGTAGTTATTTAAGAGATTACATACTTTCAATTTTCTGTTAATTATTTTTGTTTGTATGTGCAATATAGCATACATTAAACTGTTGGAAATTCATCAAAACCTTTTTTTAGGATATGTTATTAAATATTTTAATATACTGCTAATCTTTAAACTAGCACTTGAGCTAAAACGAAATAGCACTTGAACATTGTTGTGAAATTTTTTCTACATTTCTTTATAAAAATTGAAATGTTCATGAACACACACTTGTATATAACCAAATTTTTTATTAGTAATCTTTAAACTATTCTTTTTGTTTAGTATATAATAATTTTTATTTGTGATGTATGCCTTTTTGTAATTTTGCAATGAAATTGTGTGTAACATTCTTTTTACAAAAGCAGATAACTGTATTCATTTGGTTGATAATTTTATTCCTTTTTTCCCATTTACATCATTTATAATTTTGTGTGAAATTACATTTAATTGTTGCAGAGATTACTAAAGAATTCTTAATTTACCTCTTTCCAAGAAACATTACTTGCTCCTTCCCTTGTTATTTTTGTTTTTCTCCTCCTTTTCCAACTTGTTTGAATAGTTGTTGTTTTTTTAATTCAAAAAATAAAATACGGAATTTTTACTGATAATGCATAAACCTTTATTTAAATGTGTCTAAATCGGTTTTGGTTATAAATTTTTCTTCTATTTTATATTTAACAAGTGTAAGACTGAGTACTGGGGGGTCATTTCTCTCTCTGTGAATGATAACTGTATTTTTTTAATTTTTGATTTAACTAATTACTGAGCATTTTGATTATCATTCATAAAAGAAATATTTGTTAAATTATGCATTTGAATTTTATTTGATTTTTAATCAGATAAACAAATTTGCATCTGCCCCCCCCCCCTCCTTAAAATGATTTATATTTTTGTGTTGCTGTTATGAAATCGGTGAACTATAGTAAGTTTTAAATTTAGATCAATTTTTTTAATCATATATTGTCTCAATGTTCTAAATCTTAGCTGTGAGAGGATTGTTCGATAGTTTCACATGTTTAGAATACATTATAAGATATGAACAAAACTGAATTCATAAAAATGTATTTAAAAAAAATTGGGACATATATTTTATTTAAATACTAATATTCTGTTATAATGTGAAATGTGTACAGACATATAAAGAAATTAGTCACAGCTAAATTTTTCTGCATCATAAAAAGAGAATTATAAAAATCATGTCATAATAAATGGTATTTTTTCTATGTCTTTGCATACATTTTGAATATTGTCATTTGAACTACTTTTGAATGATATTTATCCATGTAGATTAGATACTTTGCTTTCTGTGCAAAGCAAATTCTTCTTTTTGAAAGCTATTTACTTGTATGCTTTTATTTTGTATGATCACTTGTATCATAAATTTGTTGGCATTTACTCACCACTTACTTCTATATAAAGACTTCTTGGAATGGAGTATTTACATTAGTTAAAATGTACAGTACATATTTAGATACCAAATATTATCTAAATTGTTCCTATTGTTGAATATTCAATGTATTTTATTAAAGAATATTAAATATAACGTTAAATTTTAAAAAATATTAATTTTGAAATAATTTAACTTTTAAATATTCAGCTCTGATATATGTGTATGATTTATTTCTGTCTTTAATTATTTTGTAATAATGTATGTTGTATATCATATGTGCTGTTTTAGTAACAATTTATTTCCCTTCATTCTTAAAATATAGAACATTTTCCTTTTTGTCTTTTATTGATAATTGTGAAAAGTGCATTTTATTTGTTACACAACTTTTCTGCCTATTTCATTTCAGTTTTTTTATCTACTACCATAACTAGTATATTTAATTTTTCCTTGGAAATTAATCACATTTTCATTTTGAGATTTTTTAAAAATACATATATAATTGTAATTTCTATGATATATTGTAATAAATGTACTAGTTCTGCATTTGTGATGTTGAATAAAAATTAGTTTTGCTGATGAAAATTGTTATCTTCCATTTAAATTATTTTCTCTATTTTATTATGTTTCAATTTTTAAACTTAAAAAATACAAACTCAATTGAACTAATTTAATTTTCTTACAAAAAATATATACAATATTCAAAATGTATTAATTTTAAATGGTTATATATATATCCACACACACACTTATTTTAATTGCTTATGATACAATCCCTGATTTCTACTACTTTTCACTTTTAAAATATAATTTTAATTTTTACGTAGTAAGAGCTCTGTTGTAAACTATCTACTTATATTTATTTTAAATTAAATATTTTTTATGGTCTTAGACATCATAATTTAATGAAAACTAATGCATTATTGCAGATGTCTTAACCATCAAGGGTCATATTAAGTGTATATTAAATTGTGAATTGCAAAAAAAAAAAATATATTTATATACATATAAATAAGTGAAATTTAACTTTCATTATAAACAAATCAATGCATACAAAATAATAATATGCAAATTATATACATAAAACACTATCTTTTGAAGAAACCTGGCAATGTTTTTCACTAACCAGATCTATAAAATTAGGTTGAATTTATTGAACTGTTATAGCATTTAAAATTACTTGCACATGCTTCTCTCTTATTGTAGATCTTTCTATAATTATATTATCTTTAAAGTGGGAAAACTTTTTGCACAAATATGTGTTACCGAACATAGATAAAATACGCTTAATAGCTAATAACACATTAGAAAATTGGTTGAGTTGAAACTAATTATAGAAACAGGAAGTCTCATCAATACATTTTTATTTTGTTACAGACTAAGTCTAGTTTCAAATCTTCATCTGTTTCAACATTAGAGGAAAAATAAGTAATGGAAATTGATTTTCAGATAATTAAATATGTGTTTGGTTTTAAAGATTCTGATATGTATAGTTAGTAGTTCGGAGATTAAAAATTCAAACAAAGAACCATTTCTGAAGTAGTATCTAGTTAAACATGAGCATTATCAGGCTTTTATTTTCTTTAACCTAGAATTAACTATGTTCCTGTACTGGCACTAAACTTCTTATTTGTGTGTATTATTATTCATGTGCAATAAGAATTATTCCATTTATGAAAGTTTGCCTTCTCAAGCATGGAATATTTAACTTAATAAAAGGAAAAAAAATTTCTTCAATTGACTAACTTTTTTTATTACATGAAAATGAAACTGAAATGCGTAATCTTAGATGTTTGATTATTGTACAGGATTTAATCTTTTATGTGTAAGCCATATGTATGCATCTGTTATTGTGATTGACTTTTAGGCATTTGCAATAGACTTTGACTAATTATCTGTCTTGCCGAAGAATTTTTTTATATTTTAATCAGCTTTTTAATCTATTTAAAAAGTAAAAAGTGTTTAAATGTAAATATTGCTTTGTGTTTCACAGTTTTTTAAATTTATTTTTAAAATATGAAATTTATGTAGAATTATATTTTTTAAGCATTTAATATTTTAGTTAATATATTTATTTACTTTGCATTTGTATTTTCTCTAAAATTTGCAGTTGAGCCTCTATAAAACAAAGCATTTTCATTAAATACTATTCCCCAGCACTAAACCAAATACTAAGATTCACTGTAATCTTCTCAAAAGTTTTTCTTCAAATATAAAACTAGTTGTGACTCACTGCATTTTTGAAATTAGAAAATCGCAATGTTTCAAGTCTGTTGACTATTATGGGGGTTGACGAAAGCTTTTGATGCAGACATTTACTGGAAAGATTTGTTTCAAAATTAGAATGTATGAGACATATGAGCTGTTTTCTTTGAAAGTGATGCAAATTCATTTTTGACAAAATTATAACATTAAATGCACATTCTGCTGTGAGCTTTTTATCTATATTTTTAATCAAAACATCCTTCAAAATTTCAATCGTTTTGTCAATATAAATTTACATAGTTTAATGAAATCACAAAAATAATTACTTTGAAAGTGGTAAATACCTCCATGTAATATAAAATGGACTTGCACCACTTTCAAAGAGAACGGCTCATATGCAGAAAAGAGTTACAAGGCTTTGTAAATTTTAAAAAATAGAAATAAGGAACTCAGAAAGTGGGGATAATGTAAATTGACACGTAATGTAAGTAATAAATTACAAAATTGTCATAGATGTGTTATACAAATCAATATTGGTGACTTAACCCTCTAAGCGGTCTGCATGCAAAATCTTGCTATTCTAGAGATGCTTCGAAAATGCACCTCACATATTTTTTTGCCTTCAAATAAGATTCTCAAAAGCTGTTGAGTCGTTTGTTTAAAAATACGGCTCAACCGCTTTTGAGAATCTCACTTGAAGGCAAAAAAAGCATCTCTAGAATGGCAGGATTTTACGTGCAGAGACCGCTTGGAAGGTTAAATAAAATACAGTGTGCCTTACTGCCTTCTTTCATTGGTGTTTCACGAGCCATTGCATGGACAGTTCCTTATTAGACTTGAATGTTGGGAAAAATTTCAGTGAGCTAAAACTCCTAATAAATTATACAAGAAATCCTCTCAAGACTATACCATAAATTGTTAATATGAAGCCAGTTTATATGATACTGTGTGATATCAAAATATTTGAAAGTAATTCTTCCATGACAAACCTCAAAATCAAATTAATGTTTTCTTGCATCTCTATACTGTTATTTGTCTTTATAAATTTTAGTTTTCTTGGAATTGCAACTAAGAATTTGGGGACATTCGAGTATGAAAAAACGGAATAAAATGCTGTTTAGTGGATGAGCAAGTTTTCTCCTTTAATTATTTAAAAAGTATGAACCACATTCCTAAATGATATTTGATTTACAAGTATATACAGAGCACAAATGACATTTAAAAAAGGAGATCATTGAAGATTTAAAACATCACTCTTGGCAAAATCTACAGAAGAGTCATTAAAGAAAAATAAATTGAAGAAAATAAATGTTATACAAGTGAAGAATTTTAAAAAAAAAATTGAATATTAATTTTATCTAACTTATAATTATTATAATTGGGTTTTTTTTAAAAAAATGAAATTTTAATGATAACTTGGGCATAAAAAGTAACATATCTCTAAAACAATTCAATAAATTTTGTAATGCCTGTGTAATAAACTCTTAAGAGTGTTACAAACCTTAGGTTTTGAAACAGTTATATTCAATCATCTTTTACAGCCACTTTTAGTTCGGAACATAAAGTAATTTTGATGACAAATCATTGACATTACATTCAAATCCTCATAAAAATATTTATTTAAAATAAATTTTATCTTGCAGTTTGTGAGAGACACTTTAAATTTAACAAATATAAGAGGGAAATTAAAATTTCTTCATATCCAACATGTTTTTAATTATCCTGTTTTTTCTAACATTAAAAATTTTACTAAAGTGTTGTAATTTTTTTTTTTTTTTCAAAAACAAAGGGGGATACATATTTATTTTTAAAAAACTATGCATATTTAAGCTTTTTTCTGTGTTTTGGCATTGTAAAATTTGTCTTTTCATGAAAAATTAATCTCTGAACCTACTTGAATGTCATCTTATCTGTCAAAATAACAAATCTATATAACGAAGGTTTCTATGCTGTTTTCACACATATATTTAGAATACATTATAAAAACAAAACTAAATCATTCTTATGAAAAATTATGTTAAAGTAACTTATTATTGCTATAAATATCCAAATGTATACTGAAAAAAAATTAGCATCGTATTCAAATATTTGTACATATATATTTTATCATAATGTTAAATGTGTGTACATATATACATTTATCTAGATATGTAAAGAAATTTGTGAGTTATATTTTCAAGTATCATAAAAAGAAAATTATAAAAATCCTGTCAAAATAAATTGTATTTTCTATGTCTTTGCATACATTTAAAATGCCATTTGAAACTACTTTTAAATGATATATATGCATATAAGATGCTTTGATTTCAATACAACTGAAATTCTCTTTGAAGTTATTTACTTGTATGATTGCATGTATCATAAAATAGAATTTATTTACTTTTCTATATAAAGACTTCTTGAATTGGAATGGAGCATTTGGTTGTATAAGCCGCTATTATTATAAACAGTACATATTTGGATATCAAATATTGTTTAAATTTTTTCTGTCTCTAAGTATTGAATCTAGTTTTTGAAGAATATTATATAGGAATAATGTTAAATTTGAAAAGATTTTAATATTGAAGTACCTAATTTACAAGTATGCTGTTCAAAAGAGTATGTATGACAAGATTTTATTTCTATATTAATTTCAATATAAATTTACTTACAGAATGTCTACATATGTGATAAGTTTATTTTAAATTTTCCAGTTACTAACTAAGCATTTCACTTTATCTCTGTTACTTAATTATTTAAGTACTTATTTTAAAATGTGTGTAGTAAATCCTTTGTTCTATTTAGTAATTATTTGGTTTTCATCTTTATTAAAATTAATAGCATTTTTTTCTTTATCTTTTAAGAGTATTAAAAAAGGCTTTTATCTTTTAAAAATATTTATGAAAAAATTGAATAGATTACAACATTTTTTACATGTAATTAAATATTTTTTTTAATTATTTTATTTACTTATTTATTTTTATGCAAGTCTAAGCATACTTATTTTTTTATACAATTTTTATTAGCTAACGTTTTTTGCCTGTAGTTTCATATCATTCTTCAGAAAGAGGACAAAGCTTTTTTTTTTTTTTTTTTTACTTTTTTTTATTGATATATTTAATTTTTACTTGGGAATTAATCCCATTGTAATTTTGAGTTGTTTATTTTTAATAAAAATATATGAAAGTTTCTGTGATATATATATTGTAATAAGTGCACACATGCATACAAATTAATTTTCCAATTGTGATGTTGATTGGATTTTATTTTTTTCCACCAATGAAATTTACCTTTTTTTTTTCCATGTGTTCTGTTTTATTAATTATATTAAGTTTTTTTTTAAATTTAAAAAGAACTAATTAAATTTCACTTCAAAAATATGTTCAAAATTCAAAACTTTATTAATTTTAAATGATTTTATACATTTTGATTTCTTATGATACAATTCCTGACCTCAAGTGTCTTTCTTTTTTTTTTACCAAAAGATAAATTTTAATGATTGAATAAATATTTAATAAGAGTCCTATTTTGAACAGCTTGCTTTTAAATGAAATATTTTTTTTATGGTCTTAAATATAATAATTCAATGAACACTTTTGTATCAAAACAATTTGATCTGTACAAAGCACAAAGATAAATATACAATTTGTTCTAATCTAAGTCAAAATGGGTTTTTCCAAATTTTGCAATTCCAACTGTACCTCATATTTTTTTACTTTAATATGCCTACAAATTCCTAATAAAATGCATGCAAACAGACTTACGGCAGCTACGAGTCCAATTATAATCAAATGATATTTGTAATTTGGCACTTCATAAACAGATATATCCAATTGCTGATGGCAACAGGATTGCTCGCTTAGTTTAAGGCACATGTACATACCTGAATGGTGCTGTTGTGACAATGGTATATCAAAATTCAATTTTTGCTCTTTGCTAGATTCTTGCAAAAGAGAAGTTTCGTTCTCATTATGTTTATACAACATCAGAGTATCCTGTTCTGAAGCATTCATTACCGTACACGTGAGTGTCAAATTTGTGCCTACTGGCACCATTCTTGAGATTCCTGGAGAAATGATTAGATCTTGTGAGTCACAGGTAAGTTTTAAACACATTTTAATGATGGATTTTTCAACCGTTTCTGTAGGCTCTTCTGTCACTACTGAAATTATTAGCTCTGTAACATCACCGGATCCCTCGATTTCCGAAAATTCTTTGGATGATGTAGCCCAATTTTTATCTGTCGATTGCTGCAACTGTTCATTTGTTGTATACTTATCAGTAGATTGAAATTCTTTACTTCGATTGGTCGTTAACATCAATTGTTCTGGTGTTGTGTTTTGAGAAGTTGATGAAACTGCTCTGGAGCTTGTGCTTCGATTTGTTGATAACTGCAGTTGTTCTGGCGTTACGTTGTCACTGTTAATTGATGAGATCTCCTCATTGCTCTCTGTTTGATTTTCTTCGCCCAGTAATATCATCATCTTGGCTCCTGATTTTGTGACATTTTTATCCGATTCTCCATTACTCCAACTTTGTTTTATTCCCGGTTCTGGAGGAACATCGAAGTCTTCGTCAATCAGAACGATTCCTCTTTTCGTGCGGTGATTGAAAATATTCTTCGTCACTATGCTGCTATCATCCGATAGTTGTCGCAGGAATATCTCATTTTGCAGTAACACGTTTGCGGAATCATGTCCGTTCGATGACATTTCAGTTGATTGTTCGTCAAAGCTGAGAATGGAATGTGATGATGGTGCACAGATGATGATGTCCAAAAATGCAAAAAACAAACAAATAAGTTCAAAAAACATGGCTGTACATCGAAAAGGCGGTGGTTTGCTCGAATCTTTTTTTAAGACATATCCGATTCAGTTGCAGCCGAGGCGCCAAAGCAAATTATATCTCTAAACACTCGTCTTTCTTATCTTGTATTTATTTTACGATTTTTATCGCGCTGGCGTTGCTCAAACATCATCCCGATTTAAAACTGCTACGCTAAATAAATGTGTCATCTCCTTTTTCTTATTTTTCCTTATTGGCTTTAACAAGCAATATTTTTGTTTTTATTAACCGATAGCAGAGCTCTTTCAAGCTAACATCTTTCCATTCGCTCGATATTACTCATATTATCGGACCCAATTAGAGGTTTCTTCAATGCATACTAAAAAGGAGTTATGCGGGCTGGGTAATCAATTTGCGGAAGGAAAAACAAAGAGTTCATCAATTTTTACTATAGTTTTCATAGAAAGTTCGTATGCGGATGTTTATCTAAGTGACACGATTCGTTATTTTAATGGAGTTTTCTGCAAAAGTAATACTTGTCTGACAGAGGAAGAGTTTTAGCTTAGTAATATGAGAAAATTTTCCCCTGTCGAGTTCTTCGAATCAAATGAAAGACGTGTGAAAGAAGACCGGAAAGCTTGTTTTTCTCATATTTGGAACTGTTTCGTTCTAATAATGCAACTATTCATTTCAGATATGTCTGCTAGGAAGCTCTTCTTAATTAGACTTCTGTCTCGGCTCACTTTCGCGCGGGAAAAAAATATGTAAAGTTAAAACAAAAAAAAGTATTTTGAAGAACTCATTCATTTCTGGACTTAAGCGATTTCTCTCTCTCTTTCTTTTCTTTTTTCCCCTCTCTTTTTCTTTCTTGCATTGAATTATATATAGCTATTTAATAATTTAACATTGTATTGAGAAAAACTGTAAGGCTCAAAAAGAAGAATTCTGAGTATTTGTTTGCTTTTTTTTTTTAATAGTTGTGGATTTCAGTCTAGTTTGAAATGTAATGTTTTATATATACTTCAAAAATATAAATTACCACGAATTTTTTTTAAAAAAAAATAACTAAATCTGTTCTCTCTCTTTTTTTTCTTCCCTCATTTCCCACAGGAATAAAATATTTGAAATTAATTATCTGCTCGTCGTATTGCAGTGATTTAAGTGGCGTGATTCATTTGCATGTTAATTTTTTTAAAAAAATAGAATTTTTAAGTAACAATATATTATTTTAAAACTCTTATCTCCAAATAGATAATTTTTCTCTTTCATTATACAACTCAGTAGTTAAGATCACAAGCCTTTCAGCTGCCAACAATCAAATCTTAGCCTCATTCAGGCAGAATTACAGCAGATTTTAAAATCAAAGGAAATTTCTCACTTGTGATATCGTGAAAAAAAAATAGAGTGAGAATCCTGCTCAGATATTGCGTAGTGGTAATGTTCACAAGTTCGTGACCGGTAGGTCATGAATTCAAGCCTTAGTTCCACTGAAGACCCATCGTGTAGAGAGGCTGGTGTTTGTTGAATCTGTCGTTGGAGTTGTGGGGAAGTTAGGACTGTAGGTTGCCACAGGGGTTGCTCTAGGGCCGGGAAAACCGGAACCCTACCCGGGGTGGCATTTGGATTGAATTTGAAAAAAAAATTGTTTGTTACAAAAAATTCGATATTTTCTGAAACAATATTGGGTGTGAATTTGGTATCTCATTTAACGCATCTTATTTCCTTATTTTTTTTTTACTCTGTATGTTTAATGACATTCTTTTATGTTGAAATTTGAAAGGCTCGACGAGGGAGTATATGTTAAATCTTGAAATTTAATGTTTACACATCTCTCACTAGTAACTTTCTCCCCATCCCGGAGTGAGGTCACAACAGACATTCCTTTCACCCTTACGATGTCCGGTGTCAGCTATCTAAAAGGGGACAGGGGTGATAAAAGGTTTTGGTAGATAAAGAGCCGCAGGGGAGATGTTTTATTTTAGTCTTGAGTGTAGTTATTTTAAGTTAAAACAAACGCTTGTGATCCCACCATCAGTAGACTATTTTTCGAAGAAGTTGGCCTGCTGAAATGGACGATTCCTTTTTTTACATTTTACTCGTTTGAAATAATAACAAGTAACTATGTCCTTAATTTCGAATTATTTTGAACTTTTTAAGAATTTATATATATATATATATTATTTTTGTCGCCTTTTTGATTGTTGGAATTATTCAAGTTTTACAGGTGCATATTTATGCGAACAATTTATCTTTTTTAATTATAATTTTTTGCTTTGGAGAAGGGGTGGCATTTTCCATTTTTGTCCGTGGCGGCAAAACTGCTAGAGCCGGTTCTGCTCTTGGTGACGGAGCTCGTAATTTTGTACCATGGTCATGTGACGAGGACGACACCTGAGCTGGCATCCCCTCTCCTAACTACTACACCAACACGGAAGGATGTTTAAGCTTTCGGTAGATTTAACTTGCATCGCTCCTCTACACGGGGCAGGAGTAGTGGTTCTGGGCTCGAACTCGTGACAAGCCAGCCACGATCCGATATCTTGACCACTAGGCTACCACGGGCACCCTCTTATGCCAGTAAGATCGAGAAAATTACATTTTTGGCAAGATATGTGATGATTGAAAAACAGAAAGTTAGAGTAGAGGAATCTTTTATAGATTTCATTGAAACGAAAAACAAAACAGCTGAAGTTATAAGTGACATGAAAGTAAGCAAACTTAAGGCTGATGGGCTCGACATTATGAACTCTAGAGGGCAAGCTTACGATAATACTGCCACGATAGCTGCATGCCACACAGGTGCGCAACAGCGATTAAAAGATATCAATCCTAATGCCGAATTTGTTCCTTGCTCAAACCATTCGCTAAACCTAGTTTACGTACATGCACCTTCAGTGGAGGTAAATTCGGTGACTTTCTTTGGTACGCTAGAACGCTGCTACTCTTTTTTTTTCTACGTCGACTCACCGATGGAAAGTTCTTGAATCCACAGGTAAATGTTTGAAGAGGTTCAGGACACACGTTGGAACACTAGAGTTGATGCTGTAAATTATATTATACACCATTATAAAGAAACTTTAGCTGCTCTGGAAAAACTGACGGAAACGAGTGAAGGCTTTAATACAGTCACAGATGCAGGAAGTTTATTAGTCGCTATGCAATCGCATTCGTTTTTATGTTACTTAGACTTCTGGCAACCAGTACTGTGTGAAGCCAATGATGCTCAAAATTATTTGCAAACAGAGGGACTAAATATCCATCAATGTGCTCAAAAACTACGTGCTTTACAGACCGTATTAGAAGCAAAACGAGAGGAATTCATGGATGACGCTTTAATATATGCTAAAAATTTATGTGAAGAGCTTGAAATTTCTTTTGAACCCCCAAGACGTATTAAGAGGAAGCATATATTTGGCGACGGAAGTAAAGATGTTCAGTTATCGTACGAAGATGACTTGAGGTGAACAATGTTTTCTTCAATAGACAGAGTAACTGCTGAAATTCGAGAAAGATTCCAACAGTTGCAGAATCTAGCGCAAAAATATGCTTTTTTAAGACCTGAAGTGATATTGAGCATGTGTGGACGAACTTAACTTAGATCAAACTCCTCAAGATATTAATAAAGAAAAATTCCAACTTGAGCGTGTACGTCTACAAGCTTTCGAAGCTGCAACAAAACAAGGCTGTAAAAAAGAACTCATGAGGTCCGGCTCTCTGGGCTTATTAAAATATATTATTGAGACCAAGCTTGAAGATGTCTTACCAAACTGTTATAATGTTGAGAATTTTTTTAACATCTGCCATCAGTAATTCCAGTTGCGAGAGAAACTTTTCTAAGCTAAATTAATCAAAAATTATCTCAGATTGATTATGTTCACGTTAAGACTAACAAATTTAGCTATTCTGGCAATGAAACATGACATACGTATTGATATTGACAATTGTATAAAAGATTTTTCTCTGATAAAAAACAAGAAAAGTGCATTTTTAATCAATAAAAAAAAATTTAAAGCTGTTTTTTTTTTTTTTAACTTCTGCTAATTTTCTCTACTAATAATTAAAATAGAGGGGCGGCAAATTTCCGATCGGCCCCAGGCGGCGAAAGCCCACGCTACGCCACTGATCCTGACGATTCAAGATGTATTTAATAAATATTAATTGTTCATTTTAGTGATTAACAAAATATAATTGTCTAGTATATAAAAAAAATTAAGAAATATAGAATAAAAAACAGACAATAACTTATTTTAGAAAACGCATTAGCAGTAACTTTCAAGTGCAAACTCAAAGAATGCACTGCACTTTTAAAGAATGACGCAAATGTAAATAGTTTCTTGAATACTCTATGCATTGTTAGAAAACTAGCCCCATTTGGAAAAGAAGAACAAAAAAACCTGTTGCACAGTCCCCACCGAAGAGTCATAAATTACCTTTCATCAATGGAACATACGGGAAAATTTCTTGTATCCTTCCGCAAGGAGGCGGAGTTACATGTTTACTTTCCCCTTTTCCAAATGTGCAATGTTTATTTTTTAATTTCTTGCAAGTAATTTAATTTAAAAATTTTAAAGTATATGTATTTGAAAGAGCATAAAAAAAGAAAATATTTTTCCCGTTTTTACTTTTTTTTATCCGATAATTTAAAATATTTTTATGATCATTTTAATGCACTAGATATGAATTTTCAGATCTTTAAATAATACTTAAAAATACTTAGAAATTTTTTTTTTAAACATCGAAATAATAGAAAAATTTAATTTTTTTTTTTTTTTTTTGGTTTTTTATGTGCATTTTTTTCCATGCAATTAAAAGCAATACCCTGGATGTAAATATACGAGAAAGAAACTCCATAGGATTAACATTACGCTCGAGATTTCATGGTGGCGTGTCAACGGGAGTCTTATTGCCAAATGTCATCTACAGTGGTGTCACACTCACAAAACCTGGTATCAGAGACGATGACTTATTGCATTTCCTTTCTTATAATTGCATTATTTACCAACAGGCCCCTGCAGGCACTACCCGGGAGTTCAGCTGGATCCGGGCATCTCTTCAATTGCATCTGTTGCCTCGACCTTCTTCAACACAGACCCCAACTGCTGCCATGACACCCTTTATACCGATAAAGTCGGTGATATGGCCAGAACTGTGCTGCATGCCTTTGGCCCATTTGACCTTTTTTTTTTTTTTTTTTGCACGTCATACGACGACAACCAACAGGCCCTCTATTGTAACATTTTAAATATGCGTTTTATCATAGAAATCTGCATAAAAATTGTGAACTGAATTCGAAGAAGTCTTCAGAGACGAATGTTTCGGGGCCAACTCGGAAAAAAAAACGAATCTCATTACAGAGAATTGTTATATAATTCAGATGTGTTCTCTCTCGTTGGTTATGTCGGAGTATTTTTTTTTACAATGATTCAGGGACCTACTAAGGGAGGTAAAAGTTTTTTGGAATCAAAAGATGAAGCATTCGCGTTGAACTTAGTGATGACCAGGGGCGTAGCTACCACCGTATCAGTCGTATCATTGATACGGGACCCCCAAGCTACAGGGGCCTCAATATGTGTATCTACAGTCACACTAACATGGTTCTCATATCTAAAAAAGGGCCCCGAAGGTATTTTGATACAGGGCCCACTCAGAACTAGCTACGCCAGTGGTGATGACGCTTGTTTGATGTATTTAGAATTTGTTTTTGATATTACACTTAATGAATTGAACTTAAAAGTGGAAGGGAAAAAACTCAAACAATAGTAGAATTCATTAACACTTTCAATAACAAGTTAAAGTTAATATCTTCTCAGTTGATGAAGAATGAATTAAAAAATTTCAAAAACATTTATGATGAGTTGGTTAGAAAGGGTGGCACACACACATTAAGCAAAGAGAAATATATTATGATGAAAACTGCACCCTGAACTTGACAGAAGTTTTCAAGAATTTACTAGATTAGAACCAATAGTTGCATTTATGTGTTACCCATTTGGCAATGTTGATGTGGAAAATATAACTAAAATTATGTTGCCTGTTCTCTTTTTCTTTCGGAAAACAAAATTTTTCTCCTTCAAAAGGACGTAATTTTAAAAGAATAACTTTTGGAATCTAATGGATGGAGTAAAGTATCCTAATTTAAAAAGCACTGTAATTCATTTAACATCGTTCTTTCGCTCTACCTACTTGTGTCAATCTACATTTTCAACGCGATGGATATAATTTAGAAAATTATATACCTAGATATATTCAAAATTGGGGGGGGGGGGCCGGGGTATGCAGACTTAGTCTTCTACTGAGACTACAACTACAAGAACTAAATTTAAAAGCAAATGTATTTTGAATTG
>BMAV01023180.1:57479-96822 GCA_019973955.1 Trichonephila inaurata madagascariensis | reverse complement strand
ATGCAGAAATATTGCAAAACAATTTTGTTTTAAAAAAGCAGTTATCAAAATATCCTTTTTCCTCTCAAAGGAGGTGGCCAAAGATCGACCTTTTTTTGTCCATCGGCAGGTTCATATTATGTATATTTTTTTTAACACTGATACTCAGTCGAAATGAAAATATTAGGGGTTTTTTTCAAAAAAATCTTTGATTAAATAAAGAAGACACAGGAAAAAAAATAACAATGTTAAACTATTTGTAACAAATGTCTTCGATTATATTTCCTTCTCGCTTTCACTGGCTGAATGGTCACTGGACCATCCAGTAGCAGCGTCTTGAAATGTATCAGCATATCCAAGACTTGGTGTTTTTGTCTGAGTGTGATTATGGCACCAGTATTCCAAGTACCAAAGAACAGATGCAACACGTGCACATCAGCCAACAACTCTAGAACCGACATTGCACCGACAATACTATCAATGTTTGGATTATGTTATATACTTCTGAACTTGTGTGTCGTAATCTCAACTGGAGTCGAACAACTAAGGAATCATCTCGATTTACGTAAAGGAAGTACAGCCCCGATTGTTTACGGTGTGTTTGTGAGAGCATTATTTTTTGATAAAATACTCAAAACTTATGCAATACTACGTAAAATAATAGTCCCAATGCAAAAGAAATATTTGTGTTACAATATGACACGAGTGAGGTGAAGACATGTTTGAACACGCACGTGAAGAATGAGTGACCGATTCGCGGATAAGCTATTTTGCTTTGTATCACATCAACGCGCTCGATGCACTAAAACAAATGAATGTTAGTTTAAAAGCCTTATTATTGTAGTACTTGAGAGAGACCAAAAGATATAGTGGTGCTTAAAGCGCTTATCAGATTTTTTTTTTTAATGAAAGTTAGAAAAAGCGCTTAAAATAACAAAATTTACGAATTTGCCAAGTTTGATGACTTTTTTATGTGACTTGCTATATTTTTTTCCTTACTATTTAAGAATAAAAGTAAAGATCAATACCTAAAGTTCACATAAATAAAATAATATAGCTCCAATAAATACTTTGAATTTTCATGACTATGATGGGCGAAAAAAGGCCGATTAACAGGTGGACTGAGGCATTATATCCCTCCTACCTGCTTTACTTTTACATCATAATCCGCTGGATTCAATCATATTCAGATTGTTATGGAAAGAAAGACATCCCTCGCCACTTCACCAAATTAATTTGACTTTCAGTCAATGATCGATACATGGTATATGAGACTATTCGTTTTTTGACTACTATTTTAACTTATTTTCATGTGCTATTTGAATGTTGACTGTTAACGTCAGAATAGTGTAGTAAAAAAGGTTAAATGTAATAAAATCGTTCCCACAAAGAATTTTGGATATGTCCAATATTTGATAATCCAAGGCAGTTTTCGGTAATTTTAATTTTTTCTCAAAAGCGTTTCTTAATATGCTTTTCTCAAGAATGATATGAAATGTCATTAGGCTGCAACACCAAAATACGAGTTTTTGTAAAGTAGTTGAAAACTGTAAATTATTTAATATTTACGCGAAAAAGCTTTATAGTTCTTGTATTTAATTAATAAGTATCATTACTATATCTAATTAAAAAGTACTATAACAATTAAGGTAAAGTAAGAAATTCTTCAACACTATGGCGATATAAGCAAAGTCCCCCCCCCCAAATGCTGGATCTCCCTCTGATACTGAAACAACCCTAATAGAAATCTCAAATAATTTGAAATAACTTTAACTTGAGAAAAATTTTAGAAATTCATTATAAAATCGCCACAACATATTTATTAGTCATATATGTATTCAGTGTTAAGAAGTGGTAAATGTAGTTTCTAATTTATATTTTAGTTCTTTATATTAACTTTTCATCACACATATTTTTTCCAGTTATTTTTTCAATCTGAAACCTATAAATGATGTAATTTTGAAGACATCCATACTATTTTGTATGCTTTCTTGTTCTTAAAGTCTTTAAAGTACCTAGGGATTATTTGGGCCCTTATAAAATAATGTATACTAGTTGAAAAATCTTGAACTGGAGTAGTTCAACATTTATGTACATCGAATTAAGATGAGAGAGAACATTAAAGTATCTAATAACAAAAAGGTATAGAAAAGTGGATGTAAGAAAAAAGAAATAGATTATATTAGGTGATCAAGAAACTGTGAATTTAATTAAAGATACCTGGGGGAAAAGATAGTGATTTTCCCTATATCTAATTTTATTCTAAATGACATCATTTTAAATCTACAAGATATTGTTCGAAAAAGATTTATTTTAAACCAGCTTCAGCTTATGAGTACTACATTTGCCTGATATCCTTTTGAATCCAACCAGAACACAGTGATTGCATTCATTGGTCATGGGGCAACATCGAGCTGGCAGCACTCTCTCCTAATTTCCACGTCACACCAAAGGGGCACTCTTTGGGTCTCAAAAGATTCAACCTCTCTACACGACTAGTCTTCAGTGACACGAGGTGGCCGTGGTAGCCGAATGGTATAGGTATCGGATCGTGCCTTGCCTTGTCACGAGTTCGAGCCCAGTACCACTAAAGACCCGCCGTGTAGGGCAGCGATGCACGTTAAATCTGTCGAGAGCTGAAACGTCCTCCCGTTGGTGTGGTGTGGTAGTTAGGAGATGGGGGTGCCAGCTCAGGTGTCGTCCACGTCACTTGACCATGGTTCAAAATTACGTGGTCCGTCGCCAAAAGCCCTCGTGTAGTTGAACAGTGCGACGTTAATATTCATCAATCAATCAATTAGTGGCACGAGGGCTCGAGTGACAACGCTGACCACGAGTTCACGACCGTAACCACTCGGCTACCACTGCCTTTAGTAATGCAGACTACAACAGTAGTATGAACTGTGTTTCGTCTCATGTGAACATTTAAGCAGGCATTTTACAATTGAGTGGTCTGTCGCAAAGGGTGCTATGGGTAACAGAAATATCTGAATATTTCAGACTACCCACAGTTTTTTAACATACTTAGAAACCTTTTAACCATTGCTAATAGGACCAATATAATTTTGAACTTTGACATTAATAAACTATCAATTAATTCTTAAGATTGGGATTAGAAGAATAAAGACTCCAAATGAAAATTTTAAAGCGTGAAAGTATTGTGATTCTATGTAGTTAGTTCTGAGTAGAAGTATATTTTTATCCTAATCAATTCTGTCATTTCGAAAAACAAACATGAAACAATGAATACTGAAACAAAAATTCTAAGAGAATACGCACAAAAGTATCAAAGACTCAGCGAAACTATCGAAAAAGTTTCAAATCATAAACTATTGATAAATAAGTCGCTGTATAGGTGTGACTAATTTAAATTCCGCATGCACTTCATCTTTTACTGTGGTATCCACATCTGTACTAATGAAGTTTGTGTAAAAAGTTAATCGTCTGAGTTTGCCGAATAATGCGTGCACGTGCGGCCGAATGGACTAGAACCAAAACCTCTAAGAGAGTTTTCCAATCTATGGATGAACAGTTTATTACATTCTGATGGGTAGTTCCGTAATAATAAGCCATTACTTTTGGATACTTTAAGCCTGGACACCCTGTATATGAAAGGATATATTATATAATATATTTGTATTAATATGTGGATTTGATAATATATATCCGTCCAGCTCAAGTTTAGAAAATGATTGATGCATTTGGCGACACATCTTTTGATTTACAAACGTTTAAGAATGGATCTTGGGGAATTCGACACCCAGTGGAGGGTTGCGGGGGCGTTATAGGCAAAAACTCCCATTTTCGATTTATAAGACGTACTGACTTGAAATTTGGCTAGCATGTTTCTTTTGTCGTGTAGAGATATGCTATGAACGTGTTTTGCGGAAAACGACTCCAAGAAATGGGGTTACGAAATCTTAAAAGATAAATACACAGCCGGCCACACAAAATGTAACACCCTGAAGGAAGCTTGCAAACAATTTGGAATTTACATAATGCGTTGGTGGCGATGAAATATACAAATCAATAGCATTATAGTGTAGATGCATATCACGGGCAACTGTAGCGGCCCCATCAGTTCTAAGTTAAGGGAGAACAGATTAGCGATTTGAAGTATGGCAAGTTATTTTCGTACGTTTTTTTCCCCGTGAGCTGTTTACCTATGCCTCGTGGAAAACATCGAGCGTCTTTTGACCAAGTTTCTGAATTCAACAGAGGAAGAACAGCAGCCAATAGGAATTGCAGATTATCCTTGAGAGAAGTCAATCAATGTGTTGGACGAAACCAAGCAACTGTGATGTGTATTTGTCATCGCTGGAAGCAGAAAGAAACGAAGGGCTGATGGAGCTGATTGCATCCTCCTCGCTTCATTGATCTGCTTCACACTCTAAAACTAGCACCAATTCTTACCTGAATGAGGCTATGCATGAAATTAGGTATTCTTGGTACACTCAGAATCTTGACTCAGTGGATCTTGGAATGCTGAATCTCCCGATGATTTTATTTTATGCGTCTTGCTCCAACTACCATTCCGCGTTCAAAGTCTGCTAATTCCTCTCAAACGGCCCTAATCACGTCAGAAACATTCTCATATGAATGAAAATTACAAATGCAAACTCTAAAAGTGCACTTATACATTTCTTACTCAATATCTCTGTCATCTGTGATTCTGTCCCTTCGTTTTCCATTTCAATGTAATAGGGCGTACTAATAAACTCTGCAGTTTTATCACAATACATTCAGAGAAGACTATTATTTTCTTTTCATATTTATATTTTCTGCTTAACACAGAAACAATTACATGTGTCACTGAGTGAATGTTAACAAGTTTCGTCCCATGAACATAAACAAATATGACTTTGAACACAGAAGAATTCGAAGTGTACATCTCCCCTGGTAGGATATTACAAAAACATAACGTAAAATTAGGAGTAAGATTGCAACGGGAATTACACTGTCTCATCCGAAACAGCAACAAAGTATTCATTTCCAAAAATTACTCTCCTACCTTTGGAAACAGACATTTTTAAAATAACATGAATTTCAAGTTACTTATTCACGGTTCTTTATGAATAATATTCATCGCATAAATTAAGAAATACTTTTTCGCGAAAACTATTCCAAAGGTATTGATTCGCTATAGTTCACACAATAACTCTCTTTGAGTTTATGCAGTGGGATGTATTAGGTTCGAAAGAGAAATGCAGAAAAAAGTTGAATCGCTTTTAATGAGGATGTATTAGATTGCTTATTGCAGTTTGTGACATCCTCTACATTTGCGAATGCTAAATATTTGTCAGTACATCAAAGGGATGCACAATTTTTATGAACTTACAGAATGCAGAATATAAATATCTCTTAACAAAAATGCGCATTCATAATAATTATTTACAGAATTTAATTTAAAACTATTTTAGGAAGAATTATATTCCATTCAATGTATTCTTTTCATGTGTGATGTTTCATATTTTATCTGAACAATACTCTTTGTGAAATGATATTTTCTTCTTTCATTTCTTAAGCTTTTTCTACGGTAAGAATGTAACTTGGCATTTCTATGTATATAAATATACATCGTACATATTCACAGTTTTCAATGCATGAAACCCCTAAAAACTAATGAACTATGCATATTGAAAAACACATTAAAGAATGTCAACTAAGAATAAATACAAATGCATAAATTCAGTGATCAAGAAACACAGGAACAATATCAGTTTTACAGGAAAATTTTTCATAAAATGAGAATGTTTTGTAAAATTGTAACCTTTTCATCTGTTTTTGGCAAAAGATTTCATTTAACTCCTTTTTTTCTTCTTGTAATAATATGTGTAAAACAATTTTAGGCATATAATCTAATTCAAGTGACACTAAATATCAAAAACAAATTATGCATTTATACGTTTTGGAAAAGTATGGTTCCGAACTTAATCAATCACATTAATAAATCTATGCATATAGTGTGGAGGATGGAAAGTGTGTAACGGGGCTTTAGGTGATTTTCTACTAATACTCTTGGGGAGTCTTTGGGGCCAGGAGCAATTGAGTTATTTCACAGCCATCCCTCTGAAGAAAACTTGATAGGCAGATTAGCTAGTGTATATATATATATATATATATATATATATATATATATATATATATAGTAATATAAAATAAAAGTGAAGAAGTACTATAACCTACAGTGCTAAAGCAGGAAGAAATTGGAATTCACCAGACACAACAAATGTAGATACAAAAAAGTCTTTGGACTAAACTGAAGACCTATTATGATTTCTAAAGCAGTCGCTGAATAAGGCCGGTGAATTAGGGTTAGCAATGCTTTATGGATCCAACCTTCCCCGTACAGCAGAAACTTTCGACATAATAGGGGGAAAAACCCGAAGTTGAAAAGTTAAGCCTAATACAACACGTGGAAGAAAAACCTGATAATATATTAAAATGAAGCTAAGAAAAGAGAACAATAATGAATGTCTCAAGGAGAATAATAATAATGATAATAATAATAAAATTAAAAAAACAAACAAACACTTACACGTAAAATAATTACTGGAGATCGAAAATTCAACCTTCCACAGTAAACACCCAACGCGAAATGACTTAAAAGAAATGAAACGACTATTCGAGAAGGAAAAATCGTGGCGCCACCTGGATATTTTTTTTTGCAATTAAACAAACAACTAAGATTTTTTTTAAAAAATAAACTAAATAAAGGAAGTTTTGAAAACGATAGTGAACAAATTTAAGAGTAGATAAAATCAAATAGAAATATATTACAAAGTAAATAAACTTGGATGATTATATACTAATCGATATATTGCAATTAAAATAAGCGCTTAAAATTTTTTTTTGTTTTTTTAAAATATATTTTTTTAAAATAAACTAAATAAAAGGAATTTTAAGAAATATATATAGTGGAAGTTTAGTAATCGTAAGGAGAAGGAAAGGAAGCTGAGTTGTTGAAAGCAGTGCTGTACGGTAAGGATCAGAATTTAGATGCGTGGTTAGAGGACGGGTTTTAGCTAGTAAAATAAATTAAGGAAGTTAGGATTCTTAAGATAACTTTGAGTAAAGTTAAGCCATTAGGATTTCACGCGCTTATTCACATAGGGTTTTGAGTTATCGTTATATCACTCTAGATTTTCCCTCTATAGTTTGCTTGTCTTAGATTATTATATTTGGTAATAATAAATTGAATTTTTCTCATGGCTAGTTTGGGTCATCAATACTTAACCCCTACATATTTAGGTCTAGTAAATGAAGAGATGGCTTCCCCAGGCGGGAGACTATTACAAGGTAATTTGATACACAGTACTAATATAACTTAGCGCTCCTAAAATGAGAAATTGTGTGGAAATGCATTGGATATGATTGTAATTTCCCTTTCTTGGGCTTTAACAATCTATATTGGATTAAATGTGCCATTCCGATAGACATCAAAAGTCTCGGTTGATCGATCGATTTCCTTAAATTTCTTGCCAATCTCTCAACTCCCTAAATTGATGTTATCGGTCACATATCTTCTGTCTCAAGAGGCACCCCTTTTCCGACAGCTTTCATTTTTCGGATCATTACACTCTTTCCACGCTAGAGTGGACCTCATTAATAATCATCCCCCTCTCCGCAGATAACACATTATTATCGATACGCCAAACCTTCTAATCCTGCACTAAGAATATGCGTTTGTTACTGTTTGATGAAAATTAATCTCCTAGAGTCAAGAGTAACCAAGAGTTTAATTTTTCCTAAATAGGGTCAATAAGTATCTATTTTACATTTTAGTTTTTTTAATGCGTTTTAGATTTTTTTAAAAGTGGATATTAAAATCGCTGGAGTTTGATAGAGTATAACTCTTTTTTATTAATTTCGTGAAACAAATATTAAAATATGAGGGATGTATAAAAATGGTGTGACACATTTTACCTTCTCCCCGCATTTATTTCCTCCTACCGAATGCAATACATAACAAATCAATTATACACTGATAGAAAAAGAAAATCGCAATTAGATAAACTAAATTTGGTAGATGTTTTTATACATCTGAAAGATGACATTGATTCAAATTTTGCCCTTCAACCTCAAGTGGGGCTATAGTAGCGCCACTCAGAACTTGCAATTCAAAGTTGCTTTAAATGCGTACTGTAAAGTTTGTGAACGTTATTTGTCTGTGAAATTTGACGTATTGCCTTTAAGCGTGGCCGAATTCAAAATTTGACGAATGTCTTTAAGAAGACGAAGAAGCCATTATCTACAGCTCACATAGTTTTAACGAGGTCGTGTAACAGGGCTACGAGAAGGTGGATTTTCTTTCCACGATATTGCAGAAAGATTTTGTAGGAATGTATTCATTGTGCATGAATGTTGGGAGCAGTGGTCAAGGGATGGTACAACCTCGAGAAAACCGTGTTTTGATTGGCTACTTTGCACTACTGAGAAGGAAGCTCATCATATTCGGCGTACGGCTGTGGCGTATTTTCACTCCGTCTGTGGCAGAAATACGAGCTGCAGTTGAAACCACTGTAACATAACAAAACGGTTACTTCAAGGACAGCTGCGAGCCAGACCCCCGTAGCGTGTATTCCACTGATTCCGAACCATTACCATTTTCGACGCAAGAAGTGTCAAACTAGAGCTCATTGGAAGAGATTGTTGGAGATTTGTTGTACTTTCTGATGAAAGCAGATTTTGTCTTGGTGTCAGGGATGTTGGTCAGAATGAGGCCAGGGGAACGCCCGCTACCAAACCCTCTGCGGCCTAGACACACTGGATCTCCACCTGGAGTTATGATCTGGGGAGCGATTTTCTATGACAGCAGGAGCACACTTGTGGTTATCCAAAACACATTGACTGCAAATTTTTATGTCAGTCTGGTAATTCAACCTATAGTACTACCATTCATGAACAGCATTCAAGTGGAAGTTTTTCAACAGAATAACGCTCCCCCCTTACACCACTGTTGTAACGAAACGTGCCCTACAGAGTGTTGACATGCTACCTTTGCCTGCGAAACCACCAGTTCTGTTTCTAATTGAGCGCGTATGGGATATCATTGAATTACATCTCCAGCATAATCCATATCCAGCACTGATCGTCCCAGAATTGACACAAGTAAGGAGCTCCATACCACAAAGTGACATTCTGCACCTGTATGACACAATGCATGCACACTTACAGGCTTGCATTCAAAATTCTGGAGGTTACACACCGGCTATTAATGTGACAGCATTTAACATTTGAAACGCATTACCTTGAGCTTGAATTAACCAATGATCTTGAAAATTTAATCAATTAAACAAGTTAATTAGAAAATTACATTTTCCAAAAATTTCATTAATTTACAATAATTTTTTTCTTGGTGTTGGGATTTTTGTATGTGAAATACACATATTAATATATATACATACATTATAACTAGTCTAACAGTATACTAACCAACGTATAACTTGTCAGAACAGAGTAAGATATATTAGCCACAGTAGTAAAATAGCAAACTCTTGACCTTAGGAACCAAGAATGCAAAAATAAAATATGAATCCTGCTGTTCCAGCTGTAATATAAACGAAGCTGTTCATATAAAGTTGAAAAATAAAGAAAATTAAAAAAAAACAACAACAACAACAACAACAGTATTTAAAGCAATGGGAATAATTTTGAAAAACAAAAAGCAAAAATAACGCTTTAAAGATACGTTAATAAAACTAAAGAAAATAAAAGTTATTTTTGCATTATAAAGAAAACACTTAGATTAAAAAGAATTCAAAAGGCTGTGAATCAAACCAAATTCGATTACTATACCTGAAAAAATGTGAAAAAATTACTTAATTTAATATTTCGCATCGAAAAGCTATTCCAAACTCAATTTCGGGGAAGTAGGGACGTTTTATACATTTTTTCACGTCTCTTTACTCCCTATTTATAAAATTATTAGACAGTAACATTTAAAAAAAAGTAATAACAATCGATGAAAAACTGTCCGTCATAATTTTCAATTCAACGCCTCGTAGGATAATAGGAGTGAAAACAGATTATTTTTTGCACCCTCAATTTTTTTTTTATTTGTCGATTTATTATTTTTTACTTTGTAGAATAATTTTAGTGGCTTTTTTTGTCTCTATAATGCTTCAACAGTTATTTTTTTTCTGAGCATTCAAAAGCGATGCACGTCATCACGTCAGCTCCAACTTTTTTTGATAAAAGCATTTGTTGTGGCTTGTAAGTTTTTAAAGTTATTAAGTATGGTGCTGCCACTGAAAAAAAATCATAAGATAAATATCTTTTTTTAAGGTATCCGAACACGTTGAAAATGACCAAATTCGGTCAAGACAGAAATTTTTGTTTTTTATTTTATTGAATATAGTTATCTTTTTGTATTGAATATAGTTTATTTTTAAAATTGTGTTATTTTACATTGAACCTACTGCACACATGGATATATATTTGTGTGTAATGAAGTGAAATTTTTGAAATATATCTAAAGCATTTAGCTAGAAAACAGATGTAACCAAAAATTGCAATTTTTATTAAATTCATAATTGTGCTGTACAATACATATTTAAAAAAAACTGAACAATTTATTTTTAAAATTTCACTTAAGTATAAAGATAAAGGTTTATTTAATACACAGACAAAATCTCTCTCTCTCTTCATTCTGTATATTTAATAGTTTCTAAGAAAAATTTATTGTTATTGTCGTTGCGAGAAGCTTGTTACATTTATAAAAAATAAATAAATTTCAGATTTGAAAAAAAAGTCTCCTTGTGGCTGTTTTAGTAATCACTTGTCTAACATATAGAGAAACTTGAATTCTGATACTTTAGGAAGTTGTTAGTATGCTAACATTCAAATCCATAATGAGAAAACTTGAAATGTCGTATAATCACATATTCCCAAATCACTACTTTTACGTATTGATACATTATTACAAGGCATTTATGATGTTTTATGGTCAACTTTATAATGTAAGTAATGCATCAAAACTGAAAATCATTTCAAGATTGATACATTTTTCTCCCTATCTCGCCCAGTAAGAAAAAATAATGTTTGGCAGAACTAAAGCGGAGTTTAAATCTCATGTCTTGTAGTTCCTTACGATAGTCACATAAATTATACAAGAATAAAATATCTAGAGGCCTTACTTTAACCCACATAATATTTCATCAGAGTGTGGAAGGAAGAAAATTAAACTTCGAATATTTAAATTAATGTTAAATATTAATGAATTAATTGCTAAAGATAACAAGATAAGTTATATTATCATAAAATATAATTTGTGTTGTCTGATTCAGATAAAAGAAGCCATCCCACAAGTATAATTATTTTTAATATCTTGTTAAAAAGTGGTATAAAAGGCTATATATTAAACTAGTTGTTACCAAACCACTTGGCTGTATGACTATATGTTTTTTTTACGTTATTGATATTGAACCTCATTAATCTTTTGATTGTATTCAAAACGATTTCATAGCCCTCATTACTTGATTTAAGTTATCCGACTACGTTCGGAACCGTGATTTTGCAAAAGCGTGTAAATGGATAATATTTATGATATTTAGCGTCACTTAGATTAAACAATGTATATAAAATTGGGTTAAGAATAGTATTACACTAAAAAATTATTTTACAAAATATTTTGACAAAAAAGGAAGATAGAATGACACATTTTCAAAATATTCTCCTTTTGTGAAAAATGCTTCTATTATAATAATATTTTGCCTGTATTCAGCTCAGACCTCTGTACAGAGGCTCAACTAGAATTTTTGAAATGCATAACTTGGAAGTTGGTTTATCCATATTTTACAAAAACAGAAGGGAGAAATTTTAAGAAAATACGCCGATAATTATTTCAAATGGTTGTAACTCTGAAAATAATGTGAATTTTTCAAAAATCATAGTTGAGCCTCTGTACAGAGGTCTGAGATATATACAGGCAAAATATTAATACAATAGAAGCATTTCTTACAAAAGGAGAACATTTGGGAAAAGGTTATTCTAAATTAATTTTTTGCCAAAATATTGTATTTAAATAATTTTTTTTGTCATATAATGTCCTTAAAACAATTTTATACATGCATTATAATCTAAGTGACCCTAAACATCATGAAAATTATAAATTTATGCGCTTTTTTAAAATCATGGTAGTCGGATACCTTAAAAAGAACAGGGCAAAACAGAATATATTTATCTATAACGCACCCATATCCTCATTCCTTGGGAGATTTCCGTAAAATATGTTCATAGCAGATCTCCACTCAACAAAAGTAATAAGCCTGTCAAATTTCAAGTATAATGTTTCAATAGTTGAAAACACGGGATTTTTTTGTCCCCCTTCACTCTACTCTCTCACTCCTTAGATGTCGATTTGGATAAAATCCAATTTTGAACATTGCCAAATCAAAAGACGCCACCAAATGTAGCAATCGTTTTCTGAACATGAATGGGAATGGTTTCTCACTATTGGCTGCATATCGCATCTGACGACTTCACACGTACAGACACAAATTTATTTTTTACCAAAGGGGCTTTAGAAAGAAAATTACCCAAAGTAAATTTTCGCCACACAGACATAAGCTAGCGTCTCCTCTGAAACATCAGTGAAGCCCCCTGCAAAATTTTGGAACTTAACGATCAAGGTGTGGACTTGTATTAGTTCCAAAAAATGTAAAAGTATCCAAATTTATTTATAAGATCGACTGCCATGTCTGTTGTTAATTCAGATAAAATGTCCCAGAGCTCTCTTCCATCACAAAGTGGTGGCTGCGTTAGCCTAGTGATCAAGATAACAGACTTGTGGCCGGCGTGTCATGAGTTCGAACCTTGTATCTCTGAAGACCCGCCGTGCGGAGGAAGCCGATGCACGTTAAATATGTCGGCGCTCAAATGTCCCCTCCCGTTGGTGTGGTGTGGAAGTTAGGGGAGGGACTATCTGCTCATGTGTCATCCTCGCCACTTGACCATGGTTCAAAATTACGAGTTCCGTTGCTAACAGCCCTCGAGTAGCTGAACAGTGTGACGTTATCACTCTCTACCTCCACCACCAATTATTTGAAACCCTGTAGAAACTGAGCATTGGCATATATTCCTCCTCAATGAAGATTTATTATCTTTGATATAATGTTACAAACTATATCTCTCGTTTATAATGGATTTTGAATAAATTTATGACAATCACGTCTTTTTAAATTCATAATAGGTTTAAAATAGAATGGCATAACTAATAAACAGTACTAAATACAACAATAAATCTTCTCCTGTGAGTTTTATACCGAAATATAAAAAATTGCTTATTATATATATTGCATACATCTTTTTGTATATTATATATTACATATATATCTTTTTGCATATTATATAATGCATATATATCTTATTGCATATTATATATTATATACATCTTTTTGCATATTATATACTGCATATATCTTTTGCATATTATTTTCTATTCTCAGCAACACTACAATCTTTTGCACTTCTGTTCAATTCTTACACCGGTCAAAACAGGATCGAAGCGCTTAATCAGATAAGGCACTTTCTCAGAGTGAGAATTAGGAAGACGATAAAGGGGAGCTGCTTTCCCCTCTCTACCCCACTCAGGGCTCGAAGTGGAGAGTCTTGTACGAGGTGTTAAGACTCAATCAAAGATTTCCCATGTTGAATGACGTGTGCAAAAACGGATGTTTGCTGTTGTCTGATCAAAATGATTGATTGCTTGTTGATGAAACGGGTTAACACAGCGTTTCTGAAACTATGTGGATAACTCTCGAAGGGGGGGGGGGGCGAGATTTTTGAAAAATCGAAAACTAAAGATTATTTTTAAAAAATTACTAATTTACCGAAATAAACAAACGAAATATATTTTGACATAATAAAAAATAAAAGACACATTTATACTGATATAATACATTTATAGACACATTTATACTAATATAATGTATTTATACTGATTTATGTCCTTAACATGTTCGCTGCCGGGTGTCTTCTATCGCAGGACGTAATATCAACACAAGAATCCATTCCTGCGGTAGCGTGAATTGTGGTTTGATGTTTCAGTAGCCCCCCCCCCCCCCGTGTTATTGTGGGAAGAGCTGGTCGATGTTTATTTTACTCTTTAGTCGTCGTGTGGGGAAAACGCATTTCTAGGGCTGGCATCGTGGTGATCGCGTTTTCCCTCTATAGTCGAAGCGAATGTGTTATATGTCATCGTTTGCTTCCAATAATGGTACAAGTGTCGTCTACACATAGTCGCATGCATTGTGAAGAGCCGATACTCCAGTCTTAGTATTCATCAAATATATTTATTTTAGTATGCGAGTCTTAGGTCTTATGTGAAGGCGGTCACCTCAAAAATCCTAGCGATCCTCCAGTCGATCGTGATCGACTTAATGCCAACTCCAGCTCTAAATTATCACATCACACGTCCGGGAAGACTTCGGGTCTCGATATATTTAACTTGATTCAGCTTCTTTCTATGGAGGGTCTTCAGTGGCACTAGGGCTCGAACTCATGACACTTCAGCCACGAGTTTGTGATCGTAGCCACCAGGTTACCGCGGCTACAAAATTCAATTGAAGTTATTAATATTAAAAAAAAACTAAATTGTTCAACTGAATGACAGAAATAAAAGCACTCAATGGCCCAAGAGGCAATTCTCTTTCATCTCAATCGTCTAAGAAAGAATATGGCATGATTGCAAACCGGCAGGTTGTAATTCAAACACTCAAGCAAAGATCAACAGTTTATGACCAAAATTTCTATATTTATAGAACCCCTAAATTCTCCTTTCAAATGGGGCTGCGGATTGGTAATAACCATTGCAGATCTAGTACATTCCCTGGGAGCTGGTATCACTTTTTAGTGTGGCACCACATAGGTGGATACCAATTTCCACAAAGTAATTTTGATGCCTAGTATTAGTAAAAAGAGATAAATAATTATATAATGATTTCTCAATGGTATGTAATTATTTGTGGAAAATTTATAATTATTATTATGCTTTTTTGCAGATGGCAGATATTTTTTGAAGTTTTTGAACTTTTCGCTTTGAAATAAATGAAAGATGTCTATTCCAATTTGAAAGTTGAACAGGCAGTTTGAAATGAATTTTTCTTTGATCAAAACTTCATTCTTTTTGAGAACTTCACAATAACTTTTATTTAAAACCCAACTTAATTTTTGCGCGTCAGAATCTTCTTTGACGTCAATCCTACCACAGTGCCCAAAATGAGCAATTTTTTTTTCACCGAAAGATGGGGAATGCTTTAAAGTCTGATTTCCTTTTGTAGTATCGAGTAATTTAAAAATGCTTTCAGACGGCTTGAAAATCAAACTTTTCAACGGAAAAGATTTTCTTGAACATGTCTGATGCCCTGTGAAAGAGGCAGATGGAAAATGGCAACGTCAGAAAAAAATGGTCGTCGTCAGGACTTTGTGAAGAAGTGAAAGGAATTTATTTGTAAAAGATACTGACAGTTCTTTTCTCCAAGTTGATTGGCGGAAAAGGATTTCCATGTCTTTATAATAAGGAACATGACTGGATGAATACGTTTTCAATTTCTTGGAACTAAAATACTTTTTAAAATCTGTTTTAATCAGATGAACAATTTTTACAGCGATAATGGTTTTTGTACGCGATAAGGCTAATAAGAGAATGATTTATAGACATTTAGGTTTAATGTAATGACTACTTTCGGATCACTTTTTTTTAAATATATAAATTTTCAATTAAATAAACACTTTTTTTTTATATTTGAAATAGGGCATAAAACTAGGAATTCAAGTACGATTTCCTCAAAATTAAAAATAATTTTGGATAAATTGGGAATTTTGTGGGAAATTTTAGTGAAAAATTGCAGTTACGGTAAACCTTGTATTGAAATTTTTAATTAATGTATTAAAATAATATTGATACAGTACATAATTAACATAATTATCTGTGTTTAGAGCTATCAGATTTACAATACTCTTGAAAGTTTTTGAAATATGTTATTTTTTATGCAAAAACTCAATTTTTTACAAAAAACTGATGTTATTTTCTCACAAAAAGTGCACATTAAAATACATAAATATATACATAGAAATTAGATTATACTTTATACTGGAGATAAAGCTAAACAAAACATTTTCTGAAAATTTCATTTCAATACCTTAAAAAGAAATTCTTTAGTGAACTTTGCCGTGAAGCAAAAAATTGAAAAACATAGAGAGTTTCTCAGAAAATACATTTAAAGATTTTAATAGTGTATAAAAAATTTTCTACTTAATTATACATTTTTTAAACTCACCATATTTATAGGTCAAGATCTCTTTAGCTTCATATTTAACTATAATTCGGACTTTTTTTTTAACCTTTTGCTGTTTTCTGGAGAGTTTTATAGACTATAACAATTGCCGCTCTTAATGAAATTTTGAAGAAAAATTGCCGTTACACAAAATTCTGATAAATATTCTCAAATAATATTTATACAATTCGTGAATAACATCTTTATATGTGTTAGGAATTAAAAGATTTGTAATACTTTTGAAAGTTTATGAAATATGTCAAATTTTATGCAAAAATACAATTTTTAAAAAAATTAATGATTTTTTTCACAAAAAAATATCATAAAGTACTTAAATATACACACAGAGATTAGATTTTGATTCATAACATAGAGAGATAGAACTAAATAAAACTTGTTCTGAAAATTTCAATTCAATATCTTAAAAACATTTTGTGTAGGGATCTACTTCGAGTTTTGTAAACTCCATTTCCGGTTTACTAATCATGCTATAACTTTGCTTCTAAATATCGTAGAAATAAAAATAGATTTTTTTTTGGAATCTTAAATGTATGGGCTCTATAAAATAAAACCATAAAAGGAATTTCGCAAGTTTTCACCAAAACGGTGAGTTTTGGGTAGTCACATACCAATTTTAGGAAATATAATATTAAGATAAATTTTTTCGTACCTTTTGTAATATTACAGTTCTTGGAAAAACTTTTTTCAATTTTTCAATGAGTTTTTAATTAAAACATTTAAGCATGTGAGAAATAATCAGTTATGAATAAACGATATTATATATTGTATTTAACCGAGAAAGAAATATTTACTTTTGTGGGTGTATGTCTTTTTCAACTTTTTAATTTAAAAGTACACAATTCAAGCATTAGGGAAAATTAAATTGATTAGATTAAAATATTTTGAATAACAAATTAAGTTTTTTATAAATCAAATTGGTTGCTGAATCAGCCTGTTATATATCCAAAAAAAACTTTTCGTAAGCTGCGGCAATATAATGCATAGATTTAAAAAGTTCAAGACAACAATTTTTACCTCGTGAACCTCGAACTTTTGTTCTCCTTTCCTAAGCTACTTTCTTAAGCACTTAGGGGACCGCGGTAACCTAGTGGTCAAGGTATCGGATCGTGGATGGCATGTCATGAGTTCTAGTCCAGTACCACTAAAGACCCGCCGTGTAGGGGAGCAATGCATGTTAAATCTGTCGAGAGCTCAAACGTCCTCCTGTTGGTGTGGTGTGGTAGTTTGGAGAGGAGGGTGCCAGCTCCGGATGTCGTTCTCGTCACTTGATCATGGTTCAAAATGACGAGGTCCGTCGCCAAAAGCCCTCGTGTAGCTGAGCAGTGCGACGTTAATATTCACTCACTCACTCTCTCACTGAAATCAGACAAATGAAAATGTTTACGCTCTGGCAACAAAGTTAAATATCGTGCTGTTTGCAACTTTAAAGTGAAACGAAATCTATTCTTAGAAGAAAGCAACTTTTATTTAAAAAAATGACGTTTTTAATTAACTTCCTCAGATCCCAGAATTCCGTAAAACGAACTGAAATCCCCCCCCCCCACATTTTTCATACAAACTGTAGTTTAATACAAACAAAAGATTTCTTTTGTCTCGTAAACACGAGTTAAACTTTTGTTTCTTATCTCTGAAAAAGTAAATAATGGTGCATGTCGCTTTCAATTCAGTCATTGCAGTAACGAAGGTAAATTGAGGCAATTGTCTTATTCAAAAACATGTTTTGTTATGTGAAACAATTTGTTTTTTGTATGCTCTTAGATATTGCACTTTTTTAAATCTTGAGAGATAAACAGAATGATCACAGATTTTTGTTGAAATAGGATTTTCCGAACATTCGACATACCAAGTTAAATGCTTCATCATTTTTCTTTAAGGTGAAACTGTTAAGCGTAATGTGGGAATAAAATAGAAAGAACATCTTAAAATACAGTATGTGCATATCTAACCAATAATAAAGGACCTTAAGGAAAAACTGTATATATTTCACTATTAAAACATCCTGGTTCACTAAAAACCCACCTCTCTTTAAATCTATCGTGGCTCAAAGTCCTCACAATGGAGTGTTGTAGAAGTTTGGAGAGTGGGATACAAGCTTAGATGGGATGACCCGTGTCCAGAATTACGTTTAACTTTTTTTTTAGCTTTGTGTATCAATATTTCTTCCAATGTATTTCCAAACTGTGTAGTTCCATTGTTATCAAGTTTATTAACAACTTCCCGTAAATTGGAACCATATGTATAAACATGCCTGCAAGTTGTATAAACTTTGTGTATTTATCCTGTAAGAAATGTGTAAACGATAAGATTGTTCGATAAAGGCTGTTTGAGGAAGGGAGGTGTTTCCATTTTGTAGTTTGAAATCCTTTTGGCAAACTTGGTTCCTTCAGCAATCTAGTATCGCTTCTATGTGTGATGTTTATAATAAAATCAATTGATTACTATTGTGTCATGAGCAGAATGCCAAAAAAAACACATTTTTCTTTTTTTAGCTAGAAAAATAATATATAGAAACTAAAAATCAAAGATAAATAATAGGCCCTAAAATAATAGATAGTAAAGTAAAGGGGCACTGGTATCCATCATTTATCTTTTTCACAATAGCTAATATTATCTTAATAAAAACAGTGAGGAGAAATACAAACCATTTTTTGAGAACTTTATTTAATTACAACGCTGCTTACAACGCTTAATATTTTTAAATTTGGTTATGGGTTTGATATCTAGAATATAGCACACGAAACAAGTTGATGGAATTCCTAAATTGCACTGAAAATTTTTTTTATGACTGCATAAAAAAATTTCGGCAATTAAATTACAGTCACAATACGTTCACAATTTACCATATTTATTTGAATGTAAGCCGTCATCTGTTTTAAGACGCACCACAGACTCTCAACACGTTTTTTTTGAAAAGTTAAAAAAAGTGTAAAACGGTTTATCAATATCCTAAATTTGACGTTCAAAGACCTTAACCGTCAGCATCTCGTTCAATTTCCCTCATTCACAACAAATTTTTCCCTCTTTGACTCTAAGCAGTACCCTAAATTCCAAGATCATTAACATTGTGAAAAATGTGCAACTTAATATATATATATAACAATACATTCGAATAAATATATTTCCATTTGGAATTATTTCATTAAATATATAATTTATTCTTGTCACATTTCATTCGTAAATATATTTAATTGTGAAAAGGATCTCTCTTCATAAAATTATGCTTAATTTTTTTTATATATATATATTAAAAATTAGACTTTCTAAAAAGCTTTAAATTTCATTTTCAAAATGTGGAAACATCTTCTTCATATTTGTATTCCACATACGATTTTACAAATATTAATTCAAATTTTAAAACTATAAATTTATTTGAAACTAATATGTTGTGTGTGTGGGACATTCACAGTCAAACTCGCTAATAGTCTAATACTCTAAACATTCTTATAAAAACAGTTCTTAAACATTTTACATTAAATTCGTTCCTTTTTTCCCCACTAAGAATTAAAGTTATATAGGATGTTCTAAAAGTATGGCTACACAGTTTCAAAAATGAATTTTTTTTTAAAAAAAAGCAACTTTTTCGCTTGTACGGTTTTTTATGTTCCATAAAAAACAGATTAAAGTTTTTGTTGAATAAAGTGTTAACTAGATGGAGCAACATCCAAGTCGTGCAATATTCTTGTTTTAAAATGGCTTCACTGCAAGAACAAGCTCAAATTGTAGCATGGTTTATCAAATTAAATCTGCAACACATGCATAGCATAAATTTTAGACTATCTTTCAACGAAATCCACCTTCAAGATCCTTGACAATTTATGTGGTATGAAAGATTTTTAGTTGATAGGAGAGTTTTGTCAAAAACAAAATCTGGTTGCCCTAGTAGAAGCTGAAATAATGTTAGCCATATGCACTCGAAGTGTTGCACGCGACTAATTGTGCACATGGAAATCATGCAACAAAACATCTAAGAAAACTTTGATACTTTCTATATGGAATATAGAAACTATATAAGTGAATAACTTTGCTTGTTTATTTGTAGTTAAAATTTGAAAGTGTAATCATACTTTTTGGACATCCATATATTTAAGTACAAAATAAGCTAAAAGGAAACTTAGATTACTCATAAGATTTATTTTCTTAATGTGCTGTTTGAAATATAGCCTAATTTTTCCTTTGAAAGCTATGTAAATAATTTAAAAAATCAGCATAGTAAACAAATATTGAATCAAATTCTTATCCCATTAAAATTCTTCTGTGGATGTAAATCACAATTATATTTATTACTCAGTCAAGTTCCCAACTCTTTGTTTCTTTCTTCGAAACCCAAAAAATTGAACAAAAGAATAAGGAATTCCATACGTATATATTACGGTAGAGCATCTCTCTAAAAAAGAAAAAAAAGAGGCGAGTTATGTGCTTTATCTCTTAGAACTGAAATACAAGTCTACCACTCCGAGACACAATTCCCTCACGGGAAAAGGGATTTATGTTTGGAGGTAAGCTGCATAAAATTGCTTTGTTCTTTGCGTAAGATGTTCTTTTCTTTCTAAATATAATTCGGTAGAAGAAAAATTTCTATTCAAGGTTCTGTGGTGAGTGGCAACAGCGATAAAGTTGAATTCTCTTGAGTTCGAGCTGCATCTTTTGGATAAGAATTAAACTAAGATTTCCTTCTGTTTTGTACCGCTATGTTTCCATAAATTTACCTTTTTTTTTCTGTAAATTTATATGTTTGCAAAAGTGGTTAGGGAATATATTAAACTGGTATGGGGCAGCATTTTGAGATTTGATTTCTAAATAAATATTTTACCAAATGAATTTTTGTGAATTATTACTTTATACTGTATGAATAAAATATGATTGGTTTGTTAATAAATGAGTTATTTGCCTGATATATTTATTCTCTTGAATATTATTTTGGTAGTAAAGACTAAGATAATTGGATAAAACCCAAATGTTTCTTTAATTTTTTTTTTTAAAAAGAAGTTTTAGGAAGTTTTTGTGTCGTTCAAAACGAACTTTAATTTGCATGTGGTATTTTTTGCAATATATCATCTTTTAACGTGCCAAGAACATTAGAAGAAATATTAGGTAAGAGAAAATATTATGTTTTTTTCTATTATGATGAGAAGTGAAAAACACAAAATATATATAATCAATATTATGCGTATCCACCATTACTATTTATGACCTCTTGCCATATTTCTGATTATCGTCGAGGTAACCTAATAGTTATGTTCACGAACTCATGGTGCTGTGTCATGAGTTAAAGCCCTATTGTCACTGAAGACTCTCTGTGTAGAGGGGCTGATGCACGTTAAATCTATCGTAGTGGGGTGAAAACTCAGATGTCATTCTCGTCCTTTGACCGAGGTTCATATTTTCGAGGAACATCGTCTCTAGTCCTCGTGTTACTTTATAGTACGGCGTTAATAAACACTGATGAGAGATACAACTAATTTCCGCACCCAGTACTGATCCCAGCTTAACTAAATACACTAAAAATAAAATTGACAGTTTTATTTGGTGGAAGGACCTCCCAATCAATGTATCTTTAAGCATGTTATCCATTACACACAAGACCTTTTTCACTGATTTTGACGTAGTTGCAAGTAGTTCAAAAAAATTGTATACAGCCCGAGGATACTTTATATTTTGACACATAACTCATTTCTTATCACATTTCATTTCAAGAACTTCTCAATTTCTACCCGGAAATCAAGAAAATATAGACAGTGATTCCCCGTTTTCAATGATGTGCAGTAACCTAAGTTGATGTAGACTCAGTGGTACAACTTTTTAATGAATTCGAGTGCTTCCAGCCGCATTAGACCGATGATATCTTCTGCTAATTCTGACGGGTTTATTGTTCTTTTGGCTTGCTGTAAGCCAAGGCCGCGTACTGCCCACAACGAACATATCGGCCGACCAGTATATCGGCACACTATAATATGCAATAAAATATCAAAAGTTCTCCCAAAATATGAAAGATAGTGGCGGAGAAGGGATGTCAAGTGTCAGGGCGTAAACCTTAAATATTCTTGTTTTTTTATATATGTCTTTTATAAGCCATTATTCGAAATAAACACACGTTTCTATGAATGTGGATTTTTTTTTGTGGCCCACCTAAAATTAAGCCTTGTTTGTTTGGCCCAAGCTAGCCTACGAGTTGAAACCCCTGCTGTAAATTATCTTTTCAAAGAGTGAAGGCCGACCATACAGTGTTTGATTTTGACAGAATTTATCGTCTTTCTTGAATTTTTGAAACTACACTTCCTGTGCTGCCATTAATTTCATCCACCTAAATTTGACGTAAACTGCAGCATGTTACTGCTTCAGTGCTATCTTCGTCAAATTTAAACAGCAATATCACACGCGTGCTTTAACATTTACCATGTTATACCTTCTCACATGATTGTACAAATGCTGTACAAGTAGAAATTCCATATTTTAATTTTGCTGAGTACTTACATATTTTATTAGCCAACGGTTTCGGTAATCACAGGAAATTATACACATGTATCTAGTGAATTTCAAATTAAAGAAGAAAGTATTTCTTTCCATATTCAGTAAGTTAGTATATAAAAATTGTACAGCAAGCTCTATTTCTACATATGTGTGCATCTTGAAGAGATATCCGAAAAATATAAAAATAGTATTTATGTATTATATATATAATGCATTACAGCATAATACTCCTATAAAAATATTAAAAAACATATAAACTTTTAATTACAAAATAACCCCGTAAAATTTTGTTTTTGATCATGAAAAAATATTAAAAAAATTTCCTTTTTTAAAAATTATTTTTTATACCTTATAAAAATAATAAGAAATATTTTCTTTTAAGAGTTGCCAAAAATAATAGTATGTCACGCACGAAATTGTCGGAAAATCGCAATACTAAGCTATACACTATGTCACCGAATCCGGTGAAAAAACTAAGATTGGCGTCCATTCATGTAAAGCACTTATTTCAAAATATTAACCGTCTATTTTTTACTTTAATTTTCATAATACCCATTTAGTCTTTCAATAATTCCCATTACTTAACTACATTACGTAATATTGATTTCTATTGTTCAGATAACCATTTCACATTTTTCAATAAATTGCCGGAGTTTAAATTTTATCCATAATGTTTATAAAAACTAACGTGTTTACGTGGTATACGGATTTTAGATGGTACATGTGTCAGATCTGATGTGAAAAAAGGCACTGATCAATTGTCAAATTGCGAATTTGACTTTAGGAAAAAATAACTGTTTTGAATTTCAGACGAGATGGAATTCATAATTTTTTGGTACATTATTGAGTTTGTATTTTTAATTATCTTTCATTTAAAACTTTTTATTTACTTTTACACTAAGGATTTTTCACAAATTGATTTTTATTAACAACACGCACGCTCGCACGCACACACCAAAAATGATGCCGACTTGGTTCTATCACCAACATTTCGCTGTTTCCATAATGTAAGGAACGGCGTTGTTGCGAATATTATAATTTTAAAACAAAATAAATATAACGGAAAGTAATATTAATATGTTTTACACATTCAAATATAAATTATTTACACTATTTTAAGCTTTCATTACACAAAATTTGTAACAATGTGTTATTTTTGCTGAGCAGAGATCTGTTTAGGAAGTTTTTTCAAAAATCAACCCACAAAAGAGTTATGGGGCGTTATAAATTTAAAAAAAAAATCCTTTTTTTTCAGCTATTACATCTACAAACTTAAAATTTAATAAATATGCGTTTTTTAAGCAGCTGAGATATGCAAAAAGTTTTATTTTTGTTTAATTCGCAATTCACGTAAAATGAACTCATTAAAAACCTCTTTATCCTTCAGTCTGTATTGTTTAATTTTTCAATTCACCCCGTGCGAAGAACGGGTATACCAGCTAGTATTATATAATAAGGACTAAACAATGCGAATAAATGAAATTTTAAAAAATAATTATTTTCTTAATAAATTTTCGTTCGCAATTTTTTATGCCTGTCACAAATCTCAGAGGAAAAAACAGTTTTCCGCCAAACTTGCATTGCTAATATTTTCAAATAAAGAGCACAGATATCTTTAATATTAAACTGACCGATGTCAATATTTTAAAAAGCTTTCAGTCAATTCGCTTCCATATTTTACGAAGTTTCCTCCTAACACATCTGGTGCAAAGCTTTCAAGAGCCATTAAATGAAGTTACTCTCAGCAAAAGTGATAAAGAAGAGACGCAGTCTTGCCTGAAAGAGGTAAAGTACATGAATGGACTTGAAAACTAAATCTTTCTGAGAGTAAAAGTTGAAAAGAGTAAGAATCTTTTTATATAAGAAACTGCGAAAAAAAATTGTTTTCAACTTGCTTTATATTAATTCGTGGGAAAAGAATTTTTGAAACTATAATTTTTTTTTCTTTTTTACATCTATGAGATGAAATAGTTTCTATTTCTAAAAATCTTAAAAAAGAATTAGCAATTTTTTTCTTAAAATCAAGGAATCAAACAGAGTTTAAAACGTTTTTATATTAATTTTTTTTCAATTCCTACTATTATTTCACACTCTCTATATATTTATTTATTTATCTTGGTGGAATTTTCAATCGTTAATAAAATACATTTTAAAGCACTCAATTGAGCTGAAATTTTATATACATGAGAATTTTGGATAACAATACAATAATTTAATTATAATTAACACAAATTAATTGATTAAGACTAATTATTTAAAGAATTTCAAGTACAGTCACGTTGGCATCATTTTCTCACGTTTTAGAAACCATGAATAAAAGTTGAACTGAGCTAACAGCAGTAGTAATTCTCTTGAACACAGTTTTACAATTTCAAAAATTGTTTTCATGATAGTAATATACTTAAAAGAAAAATAAATCATTGCCCATATAAAAAAATTGCTATGAATTTTATAACAGTTACTTAAGATTTTCTGGACTGAATCTTGCATACAAAATTCTTTTGATGGATTTTGAATTGCATTTCATAAAATTTCATCAATACAAATCAATATTTTCTCATGTCTAATGTTGTATTTATTTTCATGCATTATATTATTTATAAAAATATTTGATTTAGTGTACTCTTTTTCTACCTTTTTAAGGTTAATATTTAATTATTGGGATTATATCATGAAAAGATTTCAAGTGATTGTTGTTGTGTATGAGAATTTTTGAATTTAAAGTGTAAATGGTTAATAATTATGAAATATAATTAAAATTGAATGGTATCTAAATAATTGTGATTACAAACAAATAATATTACTTGCGTATTATAGTTACCACAGCCAAATTTGTGCCGCACAAATCGTGCTATTTTCCGCTGAAATCTGACTTAGGTTGTTGTTTTTTCAATTCCTAATATTAGCTCACACACTCTATTTATTTATTGATCTTGGTGGAATTTTCAATCGTTAATAAAATACATTTTAAGGCGCTCATTTGGGCTGAAATTTTATATACATGATTATTTTGGATGACAATACAGAAATTTAATTATAATTAATAAAAATTAATTGATTAAAACTAATTATTTAACGAATTACAAATACAGCCATGTTGGCATCATTTTTGGTGACTTGTGTCAAATCTTGAAAAGGTATTTTTCTCATGTTTTAAAGCATTCAATATTGAACTGAAATTTTATAGACACGATTGTTTCGGATGACAATACGGTACTTTAATGGTAATTAATAGAAATTAATTACCACTTAATGTTGTGATTCTGTCCTATGTTTATACGTATTTATATTAATTGTAACTATTTAATAAAAAGTAGCTAAAATAAAATTTTTCTTTGTTGATCTAAGTAGGAATTGAGACTTAAATTTTATTTTATATATTACTTGTTTAATTAATGTAGCATTAGAGCAATAAAGTAGCACTCGGTGAAGTAAATTTATAAATTTTCGGAAAACAAACTAAACAACCTGATTTTACAACTTCATTTCTCCAAAACTGTTGCACTTTACATGAAATATTTTTATTTTATTCGTCTATTATTATCGTAGCTTTCTGCGGTTTTCTAGTCTTAAATTTAATTACATTTGTTTCATCTTTTTTCTTTTGTTGTTCTTAAGGCTTTTAAAAATGCAGAGGTTAAATGATTCGTGTTGGCTACATGAACATTTTATAAATAAAATTATTAGCACTGTTATTAATTCCTTTTTTTTAATTATCCACTATACATATTTTTTCTTTTCTTCCAATGTTCTAAAACAGTCATCGTATTTATTTCCCAATTTAATAAAAAAAAAAGAATTTAAATTAATTAAAAGTAATGTTCAGGAAACTGAATAAAAAAAGGTAAAATAATTCAACGAACCCTATCATCAAATTGATATCTAATAATATTTAAATAATTGTGTTTTCTAATATACCTTAGCTTATAACGCTGCTATAACGTAAAATTCGAAACATTATTTTGTTCCACATCATTTACAATCATTCGTTTCACAGTAGTTGATATTTAGAAACGTTTTGTGTGTGTGTGAACATTAAATACAATTTTAATTACCTCTCTTCTAGTAAAACCAGATTATTCCTATATTATTTTCACATTAAGCCTTTATATATATAAACGCGTTTCTATTCCAGAACTATACAGCATTGGAAAACGAAACTCATTCCACAAATTACTGCAGCGAGAGTTTTCGTATGTAATTACCAACCAGGGAATTTTATTAAATCCTTCTGTTACACCTCGCTTGTTCCTGATGTCAGATTTAGGAAAATATGCAGCCTTGAAAATACTTTCTACCTGAGGGTGATTTTAACAGGAGGGCAATATTTTTTCGAGTATGAAATGTTTCGTCACGGACCGTATCTGGAAAAATTTCCCTTTTTACGAAAGACTTTTTACAAATCCAAGAAAAAACATAGGATCAGGTGGGGGAAAGTGGGCCCATGGGGTAAAGGGGAGGGGGTATATTGAAAACAACTGTTTTCTCTTTTTAAATAAAGATATTTAGTTATTTCTCCTTTTTAGAAACATATATTAAGAATATAGTAAATTTTTCATTTTAGTTTCTGAAGTTTTCAACAAATTTGATGTTAATAAGTTTCTTGATATACTGTTTGCAAATGGTTTATTAGGTTAGGCTGCTGATGAAATTTCTTATAAAATCAATATTAACTGACAAAGACTTTTAATTTTAGTTCAGACTTGTATAACAATATCTAAGGAATACATCCACATAAAAAGTTAAGAATAAATTTTATAATTCTACTTATCCTGAGTTGTTTTCTTAGGTGGGGTAATTTGGGGGTATGGTTAGGCTCAGTTAAGTGTTCTATGGTAGAGACATTTTTTTACCTCTACGTTAACTTTAGCAAATGCCTAATGCCTACTTTATATAATAAAAGGACTAAAACAATTAATTTACTTAGTATTTATTCAGTAGGTAAGAATTTTAATACTAAAACCATTTTGCAAACCATTAGATGTTGGAGTGTTTTCTCCTATGAAAAAATCTTGGAAGGAGATTTTGAAACATTGCTTTAGAGAAAGCAGATTACAAAATGTTTCTACGTCATCATTTCTATTTCTCTTGAAAACGTTGCTTGAAAGAATGAAGCCGGAAAATGCAGTGAATGAATTTAAGGGTTCTGGACTTTATCCTCTGAACCGAAAGGCCACCTAACATCGTATTCTCATTACAGATAAGGGAAACAACCAAGAGCACACACACACATAGTACAAGAACAGATTCGTCCTCAACCATTGTATCTTTTGAAGCTCTGTGGGTCGCTCAACTCACCTTTAAAAAATTTAAAAAAAAAAAAAAAAAAAAAAAAAACTTTCTCTACCACTCCATCTGTAAAAACAATTTTAGCTATTGAGAATTCAAAGAGAAAGCGAAAAAGAGTACAGAGTAAGACTGGTGAGGTTTTAACTAACAGAAATATTTTGGAAAGGTTGGCTGCTGAAGAAAGTGACTGTAAGAACAAATTCCATCAAGTAAAAATATAAAGAAGGATGTAAAAGATACAGAAAGTTTTAAAGTAAAGCAAGGATCATAGGTAGAAAGGTTGAGTACTGGTCAAGAAGTCAATAATCTAAATTCATTGGACGTGATAGAAATTAATGAGTTCTATCACAGAAAATATCTGACCAAGTCACCATTTGGGACTATTACACTTTTCTTGCTATTTATGATAAAGGTTGTGTAGAGTTCAGTGGTATGTGCTGCATACTACGTGAACCTAATTTTGATAGCCGTGGTCATTGTTTCTTTAATTCAATAATTTGTAAAAAAAATTTTTTTTTGCCCATTTGTACCCTTAAATATAATCAAGGCACATTCATTTCAGCGTATTCTTGTTTCAAAAAAAAGAATATCTACCTATTTTTATTTAAATATACACCAAGTTTAGAACCACCCCCACTTTCCCCCACCATGGGGTAAACTGCGGGTGTCAAAACATGCTCTTTCAAATGTATCACTGTGAGAAAACAATTTAACAAAATTGAATGGCTATGTTTCATGTTTAATCTATATGATCCCCCAATGTATATAAAATGCATCAAAAGTTCCATTAAAATTAATTTAATAGTTTGATTTTAGGGACTTCTCTAAAAAAAGTTTGATTTTACCTCTATTTTCCCTCACCTGACCCTATCTTTTCTTTTTTACGGTAGAATAGTTTTCGGTTATTTTAAGAAAGATTACTTTTGAGTGAGTGAATATTAACGTCGCACTGTTCAGCTGCACGAGGGCTTTTGGTGACGGACCACGTCATTTTGAACCATGGTCAAATGCCGTAGACGACACCTGAGCTGGCACCCCCTCTCCTAACTACCACACCAACGGGAGGGCGTTTCAGCTCTTGACAAATTTAGCGTGCATCGCTGCCCTACACGGTGGGTCTTTAGTGGTACTGGGCTCGAACTCGTGACAAAGCCAGCCACAATCCGATACCTATACCACTCGGTTACCGCGGCAACAAGATTACTTTTGAAATCTGTATACATAAAGCAGAAAAGCGATTCTCTCAATTTAATCTCTCAATTTAATAGGTCTACTTATATGAAATTCGGTAAGAATATTTTTTTATGAGTAGATTTTGTAGAAATCATCCCCCCAGGGGTTTGCGGGGGAATTACGGGTTCATTTCAGTTTAAAAAAATATTACGTTTTTATACTATTTTAAAAATTTCGTTTTTGAACTGATAGAGATGTACAGACTTGAGCATGTTTATTTTTTTCAGTAGAGATGCGCTACGAACAGAGGTATTGCGTAAGTCAATTGTTTAGAAAGATTGCGGGGGCATGTGAAATAAATAAACTTCATTTTTAGGAATTCAAATCTTTTTTCATAGGCCCAGGACTATAAGAATGTTTTTCAATACACGTGTCAAGGCTTAATTGTAAGACTCATATATCAATAAAGTATAAACAAAATATATATTCATACAACATCCTGAAATACCCATTGAATCGAACAGGTAACAGCTAGTTTTTAAGCAAGGGTGAGTATTGATTTCAATCTAGAGACGTTACTTTTATTCAGAATAAAATTGTACTTGCACGAGCATTTTTCCAAAGGAACTCGGTTCTTACATTTCTAAGCATCTTTACTTTTTTTTGAAAGTACAATTACAACGATTTTATAACGACAACCTGGAAGATTATGTTGGTAACTCCCGAAATTCCGTTCCTGTCGTATCTACTTTTGAACCGACGTGGTCGTAGACATAACAAATGACAACACACAAGACAAAGTTAATCTCAATTGATATCAGCTTTTTAATTGTGAACCTCTGGTTAGTGTAGTAACTTAATTATTGGTGGGAAGACATTCTGAACAAGTAAATCATACAGTTAAACCTTTTCTATACGAACGAGTGAGTGAGGGTTATATTAACGTAGTACTGTTAAGTAGCACGAGGACTATTGGTGATGGACCTTATCATTTTGAGTCATGGTCAAGATGAGGATGGCACTTGAGCTAGCACCGTCTCTCTAAGTTACCACATCACATCTATGGGAGGATTTTGAGCCTCGACAGATTTAAAGTGTATCAGCAACACTTAACCGTAGGTATTGAATGACACCAGGACTGGAACCCATGACACACATGCCACAAATTCGTGACCATAACCACTGGGCTACCATGGCCACAACGCGCGATCACTAGAACACCTTTCCTCTAATAAAAATCCCCTCAGGGGGTTCACCTGCTTTAGGTGGGTACGGATGTCACAATACCGAGGTACCCTCTCTAGTGATCTTTTCCTTTTCCCAAGGGGTTTACTATCTTTGGTAAACACGGGTGTCACGACCCCGGGGTACCCCAGTGATCCTTCTCTATTTTCGACCCTCCATCTTGTCATCCAATTTCTCCTTTTCTTCTTTTCCCGTCCAGACCACAGACTGATGAATGTTTGGCGCAGTATAGCCAAAACTGGCTCTTGCGCCATAAAACACCAAACTTATCATCATCATCACCTCTAATAAAAATCTTGATATTAAATTGGTTGTAGGTAGCTAGCTAAATATTGATTACGGTTTAAGTCACAACTTTTCCGCTACCAACTCCTTTCGTTCAGTTCGCTTTAAATAATTAATCTGATTAACATATCATGATTCTTTGAATAGAAGGTGGCAATTAAAACTTGCAACAACACTAAAAATAACTCAAAGTTAGTTTCAAGAGGGTAACCTCGTGAGAGAGACCGTTATATTTTAAGAAATTAAGTATTTTTATAGACATTTTTTATATAATTCGGTAGGACCAATTATTATAAAGCTCTATTTCTAAAATAGGGAACAAAGTTCCAAATCCCGTGGAAGAAGATTTTAAATATTAAATTAAAACTTTGAATGTATTTTCATATTCACATTTCATTTACGCTTATTTAATGAAATTTTTTCAGTGAAACACAGATTTAAAATTCTAGGTCAATCAAATAAATTAAATTTATTTAAATTTTTTCCCTTTATGACTAAATTAAAATATGCAGTTATGTTTGTTTATTGGGATAAAACAATAAAATAACAGTTATATGCAATTTTGTATAAAGATAAGAATTACCAAAATCAAATTATTTCTTGTAAAACTTAAATTTTTTTGTTTCGGATAATTATTTAAAAATTAGATACTTTTAGTAGAGAAGGAAAAAAAAAAAAAAACACCTTATTTTTAGAAAACTATTTTCAAATTAGAAGAATGAATTCGCATACATTTATTTTATTTTGTATTCGGTTTTAAAAATCAGCTTCCTCCAAAGAACATAAAAAGGCAAAGAAAAATACAAGTTATTGAAAAAGCATGATATAAGAGCCACAATGAACGACGAGAATCAATGAGTAACTCTCTTACCTTTCACTCCAATTTAAACACGTTATTAGTTGGATATCATTTATGAAGTATTTGTTTTTTTTTATAATTCTTTACTTTCGCGTTTTTTTCTTTCTGTGTTCTTCGGAAATGAATTATCGTATTTTTATAGAATCTATTCAGAGATATTTTTTGGAAGCTAACTCTTGAAAAGTTTCATCATTACAAAAGAGATTCATTAGTGAAAAAGTAACAATTTCTTTACAAAAGGCAATAAAAAAATAATGTTATGGTTATTTTTTTTAAAAAAAATGTCTTTTGTTGATTAAACGTTTTCATGGACTTAAAAATAAATTTTTAATTTATCAGAAAGTAGAATTAATTTACATATGGCGAATATACTCAAAAGAAACTTTAAATTATTTAAATTATTTTCGTAATAGATTGAGAATTTTTTTTTACATTTTGTTCATTACACATTAAATGAAAACCAAGCAACCCTTTAAAAATAGGATCTATAATGTCCTTATTTTCAGAAGAAAGAGGTTTGTGAGAAGTTATCGCCTCTCTTGGGCACCTAGATATGTGGGAAGTAGGAACGAAATACTCGCCATGATCTAATCAATTTATTTATTTATCACACAATAAAACGACACAAATTCAATTAATAATAGTAAGAGAATGTCTCGATGCTAACCGCGAAAGTGGAACAAGGAAGATAACATACGAAAGATTAGAAGACTACCCCAAACTTGATCCTTACTTTGTATCAGATCTAATATATCATCCGATTTAATTTAATATCAGTTTAATCTCAGTGAAAAATCGTCACTTTAAAGCTTCCTCCTAATAAGTCTTTAATCCCGATAATTCAAATATGATACCTGTCAGTAACACTCTCCTGATTTCGGGTATCTCCTCTCCTACTCTCTATTCTAGCTAGAAAACTCCTACTATATATGAAAAATAAGTTAATTTTAATATCAGGATTTTCTTCTTCCGAAGGGTTGGTTGTGAATGACGCGAATTGAAAGCCCAAAGATTTCCCTAGAGGATTAGTGGAAGGATCGCGGATAGATCCGTCACAGGTTTACATTAATCTTACACAGCTGGATATCTAACATGCAATAATATGAAAGAAAGCTTAAACTATGTCAAATTTTCACAGTTATTAAAACGCGACGGGATAATGGAAGTGCGTGTTGCAAATATAAGTGCGTGTAGGTGTCGAGTATAAATGGGAACGTGGGATTAGTATGTCCATTCATACTTATCAGATAGGGGATGGAGGATCTATTGCAGATCCATATCCCTGTGACGTGTGAAGAAACGTGAAAAAAAAGTATGTCCATTGTCCATAAAAGCTTACAGACAGTGTATTGTGGTCATGTCTCGCCCAATTGCTGGTCGTTGATGTTATATGTTCAGAGAAGGACGGCAGATTGGGGGAGATGAAGTGGGCATCCCTCCCCATCTATGAATAAAAACAACATTTCCCCAATGAACTTGCACCTGCTCCATGCATTGAAAGTCGCACTTTTAAGACGTAACTCCCAAAACAATGCTGAATGGAGAAAGTTGTGAGACAATTCCTTGGGCATGGATTTTACCAGAGTGATTTCTTCAAAATGATTGTAGGCTACGACAAGTATTTCAATGTCGGCAGTGAATACGTCAAAAATAGTACAAGATGTGTGATTTATGATGTCCTGGTGTTGTATTTTTTTGGTGATAAATTTTTTGCGTGAAAAAAAAAGCGATGAAAAACTTTCGCAACGACCGTCGTACGAACGAGAAATCCGCAACCTTTTTCATGCAATGTTGAGGTGTGCAGCAGGGGTTAATGCCAGTCTTGGTCAACACTAAATATTCATTTCTTCAATTTCAGTCATTTTATTTTTGAGGTGTAAATGTTAATTCTCTAATAAATTAGGATTTGATCTATAGGCCTTATGCATTTTGAATGGACATTAGAGTAGAGCATATTTAAAAATAATGAAAGAAAACAGTGAAAAAGTTTATCAAAACTAATTCACTTGCTCAAATTATTCTTATTTTCAAAATGCAGTTTTTATATTTGTCTTAGTGGAAGTCTATATTCAGTTGAAATAGACACAGACCTAAATAAAATAACTGAAAATATTGCTTCAGCTTTTTGGTTTTCAAACCTTAAAAAAAATTATAGATTTTTATTATTACATGTTATCTTTTCGATGTCTTTTAAAAAAAATTAAAATTAATCACTCTTTTTTAAATATAATATTTTCTTTTCTTAAATCCACATTTAAATTAAAATTTATTTTGAATGAAATATTGAAGGAAAGACGAAAGTCAAAAAGATAAGGGAAAATAAAGTACCACGATAAGTTAAACAGAACCGCAAGTACAGATAATATTGTTGGTTTAGGTCAGTATTTTGAACAAAAAATCCCCCCATTTTCACATTCCTCTAAAATTCTGTACTTAAAACTGGATTACAATTAAATCTTATGTATTAGTGAATTCATAAAATTCCTTTGTCTTACAAAATATCTGAGGTAAACCACGTATTTTAATTTATAAAAAGGAACTCAGGATTTAAAAAACAACGTTTTTTTATTTTTCGGTTTTTAAAAATGAAATGAAAATTTATTAATTTAAAAATTCTTACACTTTAATTCCTAAATTAATCATTGAATTAACTGACTTTAATTCTCTTTCTCTCTCTCGCAAACATATTAAAAACGCATTGAAAAATAAATGCTTTTTTAAAATGCCATGTTCAAACTCACATAGAAAGATAATTTTTTAATAAAATTTACAAATTTAATATTAAAATTCATTACAACTTTGAAAAAGTTTAATTAAAATAATTTTGCGCCTTAGGCTTTCTAAAAGCAGCAGCAATAATATTATTCCGGCTTGAAATCTCTGATGCTTTAGATATTAAATCATTAAGAATAATAATTTTTTTTTCAAGAATCTATCATTCAAATTTATTTAAAAAATATAAGTAAAAATGAAGTTCTTTGTACTACAATTGGTATATTTTTTATTATTTGGTAAAAAAAATGCGACGTCAAGTATATTGTTTTAAAAATTATAATCAAGTTTTATTTTACGTTATTGTAATTGTGTATAAATTCCTTCCAGAAAGTGGCTGAGTGGTCATCGTCACATGATCTTTACATTTACATCCATCCATTTTTATAACATATCTGAATCACAAGATATCCAAATACTATCCCGATGCGGTTTTTTAAATTTAAAAAATTCTGTAGAAACAATTTTAAAACATGTAAAACACAGAGATAGAAAAGCAGGGATTTTTGTTGTAGCAATTATTTTTTTTAAGAAAACTTTAAATTCTAATTAAAACTTTTCTACCCCAATAAGAGATGAAACATTTAAAAGAGTGTGTTGAGATTCCTTAATTTAAATGAACGCTTCAGGATTCCATTTATGCTCTGTTTTTCAGAGAATCAATTACATGTCCAAATAAAGGTATTATTATACTATTATTTAATGTCTTATCTTAAATTTATCTTTTTTAATTTCCATTTCATGTACTACTTCTTTTGAGATAATTGATGCATGCTTTACTTTATATATTCTCTTTGGATTATTCATAGAATGCATTTCAAAATGGGATTTCTGTAAATATTTCACCTTCTTCACTACATCCAGGAGGAAACTTAATACAGAGATTAGGATTCAAAAATAGTTGTGATGTTGGCGAACCACACACACATTATCTCCTGAATATCTAATAATGAAACAATAACTGTGAATACACACAAACAACACAGAAAATGAATCTAGTTCTCAAATGCTATTAATGCTGACATTAAACTTTATTTATAATTCCAGAGCCCAATGAATCTAAATTTGGTTGATTGAAGCTCTTTTAATTGTCGTAAAATCTTTCATTATTTAAGATCGATTTTCCGGACAATCTGTCTTCATCCTAGAGTGACTTGACCTTTTCGTGAAAGCACTTTTATTAAGAAATAATTCATAAACTTCCTTACATAATAATATTATACTTCATCATCATCATATCCAAGATAACATCCGCTCAACCCAATCAGCGTTTCAATTGTGTTACTACATTGTAATAATATTATGTTGTTTATTTTGTTGAAATATATGCTATTAAATAACCAAAGTCCAAATATTTTTGTACCCTTTTATACTTTTTGATATTTGTCTTGTTCTATTTTCCAAATGCGAATACAAAATTTCCAAATGCATGAAACTGGTTTTTAGTTCAATTGTATTTTTTTGAAGGATAACTGACTTTAAACTTAAACTTCAGAAAAATAAATTGTTTTTTAACGCGTTGCTGTTGGTAAAGATATCGTGTTTCGAACGTAGTAAAGGTCCAAGCAATTGAAAAAGGCAGGTTTTTTCAATTTTTTCTGGGACTCTAATAGAGTTAGTCTATTTTCTTACAATGCAAAAAAGTAACATATTCCTATAAATCCACACAATAGCACACAAATATATATATATATAACAAAAAAAATCAAAATTCCTCTTCAAAATTTAGGGAAAGGTAAATGAAATGCGCGGTCACTGTCAAATTCTCACATTCAAATGTTGCGTTCCTGTATTATCCTTATGCAGATTGGAAGAACATTAGACGGCAAACTATAGCACGTGTGTCACACGTAGCAGGATTCTCAGTAGCTCTCTACAAAGTTATGAGATAAATTTAAAAAAATCGCTCTCTTCCCACTCAACGCAATGCGCACTTTTATTTAAAGGCTATTTCTTACTCAATTCTTGGTCATAAGACGATTCTGCGGAATCTGCTGACGTGTAGTTTGTATAATGTATGCAAAAAAAAATCCTTTGTTTAAAGGGAACTTTTTCTTAGCGTTAAATATTCAAGTTAAATCCAAATAATTGTGGAATACTTGCAAAATGAAACATCTCTTATTGCTACGTCGTGAAAAAAAATTCTCGAGAATAATTGAAAGTAAAATTTAAGGAATTTTCAAAAGAGCTGGAATATAACTCATCTAATAAATCGATAGTTATTTTAAATTACTGTACGTCATTATCAGAGAGATTTAATTGTTTGGATAAAATTGAATGTGTTCAATTTCCTCTTTTGGCTCTACATACATATTTGAACAAATTGTTTTCTTATATGGAATCCACAAAGTTGCTTAATTACTGAACATTAAGAAACACGTGTCAAACAAAAGTCACAAAATATACCTCTGATATTGCGATACGAAGTAGAGCTCTTTGCAGGGACAATATTCACATTAAAATTTTACTATATTGCATGAATACTTATATTATACATTTCTTTCTTATTTTCTTAGGATACATAGTAAATAACATACGTACAATTTTAATTTTTATGTTCAAGGAATAGTTATATTTTATGTCGTGTTTATTTCTATGTTAAAAAAATATTTTTAAGTGGAATATAATTAATTGATAATAAAACTCTATAAGTGTTTTTTGACCTCTTTTCCCTTTGATACTGCCTGTTTTACGACGGAAATCATATTTTTTCAAATATTTCATACTACGTAGAACTCTGAATCCTTTTTGTAGATTGGTTTGGCACACAACAGCTATAATGATGCCTATGCCTGGTATAGAAGCTTCTAAAGTTTTCTCATTTGATAATCATCCTTTTTGGTTTTTTTCAAGCGTCTCTATTTTGGATTCTAAATTTCTCGGTGACATTCGGCGACCAAATCCATTGCCAAAGCCACTTATTCATTAACCGAAGTTTCCGTAATTATTATTTGTTACGGAATTGTATTGTGCTTTTAGAATTAGAACAAGCTCTAAGATATCGTGGAAGTACGTTAATATTTTACTATATTGAAGAGAAGGTAAATGTTGGTAAGTTTTGCTTCGAATATTTTTGAAGTGATGGGTTCTTTAGACGCGTTATGCTGATGAGTGAATCTAATTTAAGTGTTAAGTTCGACTGCGTAACGTTTAATCGGCTTTTCTCGGCTATAATAGGCATAAATTGTACTCGAATCAGCAACACTCAGTTTTGGATTGAAAACTTTTTAGGTGCGTATTTTTTTAAAGTAAAAATTTCATGCAAACTTTACCCCTAGAATTTTTATTTTCTTTATTTAAATATTACTACCATACAGGTCACTTCCATTCAACTCCAGCGACTGAATGACAGAAGTGGAGCTCAAGCGAAAATAATTGAAAAAAAAAAAGATTATTCTTATGTAGGAGATCGAAGATAAGAAGAAACGAAACATGTGTGTGGGGGAGGGATCTATATTTTGATTAAGTAGAAAATGTATTTAAGCCCAAAAATGTGCCAAAAGAATTAAAATCAGAAATTTTATCTCCACCTTGTCGTGGTAGGTGGGCTTGTGTGCTCCAGCAACCCAAAGAGCTATGTCGGCGGTTGCTTAGTTACTGGTAGGGTCTCCCAAGCCGAACAGGTCTTCGTTGTGTAGGAGCCAAACTCTGGTTCCAAACCTACGCCCAACATCTGTTCTTTATGTCAGGAACGGCTTGGGTATTTGTGGAGCCAAAACAGACTTCTACCTAAAAGTAGTTCCAGACCAACAGAAGCTCCATATTACTTCTTCATTACCACACTGACCCAGAATATTGATGCTGCATTGCCCGTCGCGCAGAATAATCAGGGGCGCGCTTGTGGTTTAAACAGAGGGCCGCAAGTGATAAGTACTTCACGGTCTCCACACTCTTTACAAACTTTGAAAATTCTTCAGTGTAACATTAACGGCCTAAAAAAGACGTACAAGCTATTGCAATACAGGAGACTAAGAAATTTATAGAATTGACCGTGCCTCCAAAGGAGGAGGAGGTTTGGCCTTTTTGATTAGAAACCTCAATTATCAAAGTATTGCCTTTCCAACAGATGAGAACTCTGACCTGGAAATTATTGGTATTAAAATACAATGGAGAGGTAAAGCGCTAAACATTATTAACGATTATCATCCTCCTTATTATAAGCAACTTCCTGCAGTTTTTCTGGTTTCTTGGACAAAAATACCATCATCTTGGGGATCTAAACGCCAAACATCCCACCTGGGGCTATTCATGCACTAATGCTAGAGGAGAAGAGTTATTTCAGTTGATGGATGACACAGAATCCATGCTACTAAATGATGGCACTCACAATTTCACCTCCTATAGCTATAACACCTCTGAGGCCTTAGATATAGCTGTAACTAGCTCAGAAATTTTTCCCAATGCTCCTGGAGAGTCATGGACACAATTAGAAGTGATCATTTCTCAATTCTTATTGAATTTAAGAAAAGGCAGAAAGTACGTGAGACACAGGAAATGTTTTGGAATTTTAGAAAGGCTAAGTGGGGCTCTTATGCATATTAAGTTGAGCTTGACACCTTTTACAAATCATCTAGAGGAAAATTGGAAGAATTTCAGGACCATTATTTTGGACAATGCAAAAACTTTCATACCTAGAGGAAACATTAGACGCCATGTACCATTCTTCACCCATTATGCTTCAAGCTTAAAACCACTTCTTGATAAAAGGGATGAATTGCGCAAATCCTTGGGAGATGGAAGTCTCCACCTTAGAGCAGAAATCAATAAAATAAATGCAGAGACAAAGTTGATTTATACACAATTGAAGAGATCTAGATGGAAAGACATGTGTGAGAGTCTGGACTACAGGACAGCCAACCCAAAATTATGGCGAATTGTCAAGGACATAAACAGAGAGCAAGAGCAGAGTGAGGAGAGGGACTCCGTAACAGATAATAACGGCCAGGTTTTTCCTGATGATAAAGTAGCAGCAAAT
>BMAV01023180.1:33617-45066 GCA_019973955.1 Trichonephila inaurata madagascariensis | reverse complement strand
GCCTGCCCGCCCGCCGCCGGCCGCGGGGTTCATTTCATTTTCTAATATTATGGCAATACTGAGACTGAATAAGAAAAAATTTTTAAATGGCGACAAAATATCTGTCATCATAACTTTCAAAAAAAAATAATAAAGAAAGAAAAGAAGATGCAATCGTAAATCATCAAGTGATAAAAGAAAAATATTTTTCTTATCTTTAGTTTTTCTTTTATTTTATTGTACTTTCACTAATGTTCCTTCAACAAACGGTCCAGATGACATTTTTTTTTTTTTTGGTTCTCAAAGTAAACTTTGCTTCAAAAACATTTTTCTTTTTAGTAAGAAACTTTTAAATGTAAATGTTATTGTATGACATGGATCCTTATAGACATTTTTGCTTTTTGATAAAAAAGACAACATCTGCAGTTTAAAAAAAAGATTTGTGTGTAAAATCTTTTAGATAGGATAATTGTGAGTTAAATCTTGAATTTCAAGAATTAATTTGCTTGTTTTTTTAGATGTAATGTGGAATAGCTTTGTTTAATTCTCATAAATTACACAAATAAAAAAACATGCCAATTTGGTTTATTTTAATTTTTATTCATACAAATTCATGCATGCAAATTTATCTTAAAAGTGCAGTAAAATAACATAAAACCTTTCAGCGCTCTACTGAAGAGTTAAAGTTTTCTATGAATTGCAAAAAGGAGGTGAAATAAAAAATTATGAAATTAAACTTCGTATAAGTAAAATTATGAAGTATTTTTCCAACGAAAAAATATTTGATGTTTCACTAGCTTTCAATGCACATGAATTGCTGCCAATTTACTCCAATAAAAAGTTTGCTTCCTTTATTATTTTACCAAATATAGAATAGCAATGAATAACCAAAAATAAATTAGAGAATTATTAACATTAAAATATGCAAAAAAGACAAACCCAAGAAAAAAAATTACAATGTGATAATTCTTTCTAATAACTAAATTAAGTCGCTAATGAAAGAAACATAATTCATTAAATTCATTCTATAATGATCTGATACGTTTGACTGTCTGATCATAGAATCTGTAAATTCATACATGCAAATTAATCCTTTTAATGTCAAGAAATTTTAAAAGGCTTTTGATTTGTGTGTGTATTTTTAGTTTCAAAAATTGCATTCAAAAATTTAAGTTATTATGTCGAACAAGATGGCAAAGTATCCAAAGACCTCCTTATTCATTGATGCGAGTGAGTTTTTATTATGTTGCACTATATAAAGCAACATGAGTCAGTGAGTGAATATTAACGTCGCACTGTCCAACTACACGAACGCTTTTGGCGACGGACCTCGTAATTTTGAACCATGGTCAATTGACGAGGACGACACCTGAGCTGGCACCTCTCTCTTCTAACTACCACACCACATCAACAGGAGAACGTTTCAGCTCTCGATAGATTTAACGTGCACCGCTCCCCTACACGGCGGGTCTTTAGTGGTACTGGGCTTGAACTCATGACATGCCTGCCATGATCCGATACCTTGACCACTGGGCTACCGCAGCCCCCCCCCAATGCAGCATGAGAAGTCACATAATAATTGAGATTCGAAGGCTATTGGGGACAGATTTTTCGAAGATCGGTCAAGGGACGGGGATAATACTTAATTTGACATTCTCCTCAAACTTCCACACAGCGCCAGATTTAACGTGCATCATCTCCTCTACATACGGCTGGTCTTTAGTGACACCAGGATTTAAACTCATAACACGTTAGCCAGAAGTTTGTGACTATAAACACTAGATTACCACAGTCACTTATTTTATGATGCAGTTAAGGTATCCGACTACCCTAAAATCATGATTTTTATAAAAAATTGACAAAATTTTTCTTATGGTTTTATTTTATATGGCATTTTATTAGCTTTATAAGAATACCAAATTTTTAATTTTCTATTCACTACAACAAAAACTATAAGTGTTTTAGAATATGCGGATGCCCTAACTTTACATAAGATGTCAAACTTCTAAATGCATTTTACTCGAAATGTGTGTGTGTTTTAAAAGCTCAAACGGGGAGAGCGATTGCTCAAAATTTTTTTTAAATAATTTGCTGAAATTCTTTGTTTATTTTCTGCATAACAGTAGAAGGGTTTTAACCTTCAGATTTATTCATCACTGTTTTATTACAAAATTTACAGCTCTTTATGTGAATATAATCACTGTTTGTTTAAGCAATTTCATATAACATCTAAGATAAAGTGCTCTAGGTTTTGTAAAAATTAAAACATCTCTTATCCTGAAGGTCATTTCAAAAAGGAATAGCAAAATAATACATCAACATTGAAAAATTGAGAATTTGTTCATTTACTATTTGTACAGAGCGGGTCCCGTTAATGTAATTTTTTTGTACATTTTTACCACTTTTTGTCCCATTTTAGTAGTAATAATTTATTTTTCTCTTCTTAATTTTAGCCTTCTTTTCTTAAAATGTAATGCATAAATCTAAAAACCACAAAAAAATCTCCATGTCTCCATTTTTTAAAAAAAGGTTGTCTCAAGTAGTCGTATTGTATTTGTACTTGTATTTTATACGATTCATAATATTTTTTTGGTGCAACTGATATTTAAAACTTATTTCATTGTAAGGTGTATAATTATACGTATACTACATCTCTTTAAATACGCTTAAATTGTTTCTTGTACCTTTCAAGACTAGACAATTGCATTCAATGCAGAGGAAACTCTCTGAGACTAGAAGCTATTTCAACTGCAAAGGTAAAACAGTTGAATTCTTAAGTCCCTATATATTTCGATCTAAGACGTTTTTAAGGTTTTGTATTCTTCACTATGATTCACGCACCATCGAAATAATCTAAATCAACTGAAGAAGATTCAGTGAAATTCTTCGGAACAAGAACAGAATAGAATAAAATTTTTATTTTTTAATGTTTAACAAGGCTTATACATTTTCCCCTTCGAATATACTTCGCAATTTCCTTTTTTTTCAGTTTCATTTTGGATCACATTTCGATGAATGGCGATACTATAAATAAACGTCCAAAAAAATACTCTCGCTTAGAATATTGCATCTATTCAGATGTGTTTTTGAGCCGGATATTGTGTGAAACGGAAGAAATTTCCTTCCATTCTGAAAACTCTCGCATTTCTTTTGAACCAGTGTATCATCCATTTTATCATAGAAAATTTCTAGTACACTGAATGGAATATTCGCAGAAATATCCAAAATGAAATCTCGTCTTTCAGTTTAGATCTTTTTTATTCCAAGAAAATAAATTGCATTTTATTTATAGCAAGATTTTGAATGTCTTTTTTTTTTTGCCAAACATTTAAAAGTATCTGTTTTTTTTCTGCAAGCCCTTAGAAACGCACGCGTTCTATGTATATCCATAAATAACTTAATATTTACTTAAAATTCTAATTTTATATATTTTTTCTCCCTAAATCATAACTCTGAATATCAATTTCGAAACGAGACTCATTTTATACCTCATTAAAAGACTAAAGCATGTATTTTGACAGATTTATTAGCAACTCTTCGTTAAAAGACTTGCACCTTAAATTTTTGAAAAGATTTATTCACGATTCTTGGAAAGAAGAATGCCTTAATAGCTTACACGTACCCAACTGAAACTTTCCCCTAAGACACTAACGTAATTTCTAAACTTATCACCAATACTTTGCTTCAACACTTGATTATGTCTTTTCGCATTATATTTTCTTTGCATTTAACTGTAGGAAAGGAATAATTCCCTTTCCTGACTGCTTGGGGTACTTGAGGATATACAAGATGTTTAAACTACCGAAATAAAGCATGGACTGATCAGTATAAAATATGTGTTTTGAATTGCTACGACTATATACAATTGTCAGAATGAATATCATTTTTACATTAAACACACGCATGAACACACACACACGTGCGCGCACTTACACAGACACTATACCATCATTCTTTTGATTTATGATATATATGTATGCATAAAATATTGTTTGTAGAAAGCCTATACATGTTTCTGAAACTAAAGACTTATTTGGCTTTTAAACTTCTTACCATTCACTATGTAATGGTCGCTTCGCGACGTCCATTAGTGTCGGAAGGAAGATAAGCCATACTCAAAATCACTTCTATTTATTCACAAATAAGGAGCAACAACACAAATTCTATATCCTAAGTTAAGAAATCCACTAATTACTAAATATGGAAAGCAATAGCGAGGTAAACGCGATACTAGAAGACTTAATAAATCGGACCACTTACGTCCAGGCAATACACCTTCTAATTCCCAGCGACCTAATCCAATTTAATTCTTAATTGACCAAATCGTCAATCTTAATATTACACCAATAAGCTAAAAAGTGCTCACGCTTAACTTCACGTTAAATCAATTACTGTTATCTGTTAGCAGTCTAACCTCTCTCCTTTCAATCCTCCCTCATTCCTCTCTCCACTCAATCTTAATATTACACCAACAAGCTAAAAGTGCTCACGCTTAACTTCACGTTAAATCAACTACTGTTATCCCCGTTAGAGCAGTCTAAACTCTCTCCTTCTATCTGAAAAGTTTAATCTTTATATGCAAGTCTTAATTTACATAATCACATCTTCATCGGAGAAGGTATATAATAAAATAATTTTTGAAGATCCAAAATTACTCAAGAGGATTATTAGTGGAAAGAACGCGGGGGGGGGGGGAAAACCCATTACATTATCTTACAATGAATTATTTTTTTCCACGTAATCCAGTATAATTTTTTCTGGCTAATGTAATTAAGAATAAACAAAGAGAACTTTCTGAATGGATATGGACACCAAAGTTTATTATTAAAGATTCTGAATAGATCAGCTTCATTATGTTATAGACCACGAAACAGAATGATAAATCTCTGCCATTACTTATAAATCCAAAAAGGAAATTTTTTCATTGATTTTCCGTACATAACTATTGTACAGATTGTGAATATATGATAATTTTCCATAGAATAGTCTGATCATGGAAGAGTTTCAATTTTTAAATACATTTTACGAATTTTTTTTTAAAAAAACAGTGTTGGTTCTCTTAACAAAAGAAGTTAAAAATATGCTTAAACAAATACTCTAAATATACATTTTCCTATAGCTTTATTATATTTGTTTTAATGAAATTTTACAGAATATAATGTAAAAATTGGAGTTAAAATAAACACAAAGATTTATATGTAAAATTTAAATCCCAATTAAGTCATATTTCAATACTGATTTAAATAATTGTATCAGTATTGTTATTGTTATAATTATTGAATTTGCTACCCTTTTTTAAGAATAAAATATATGTATTAATTATTAATAAGGATATCTAGATAAAGTTCTATTTTGTTGCACCCTTGATGACAGTTGCAAAATTACGCCAAGGTGACGATTCTGTGATTTTCCGATTCGAAATCATAGCACCATCAAACGAGATGGCATCAGGTCTGAAAGCAATGACAGTACTGTTGTTGAAGTAAGCAACAATATGATATGAAACAAAGATCAAATTTCTCAAAAAAGGGCAATAAAAAATAGTAAACAATATGAAAAAAAATACATCGAAGAAAACATTTTAGTTTATTTTCTTCTTACTGACTCTGATTTAACTTAAAAAAGAACGAAATGAAATTTTCGACCATTGTTCACCTTTAAAAAATTCGTAATGAATGTTATTCAAATTTTTACCTTCATGATGTTAATCCCAATTTAGAGTAAAATAAGAATGCAATGGTCCTTATATAAACCAGCATGCAGATTTTCTCCTTTTTTCAGGCGAAAATTTCTATTTATTAGTGACAAAAAGAGTAAATCATGTCATACGCTGTGTGTGTGTCTTCCCCCGTTTGAAGAAAAATCATTTTGCGGAGTTTAATTGTCAGTAGGGTTACACACATAGTTGATATGTTGAAAACTTTTTTCGCCACCTTTGGCGCCAAATAATTTTTGTCTCAAAGGTTGAACAAAGTTGGTTCCAACTGATTTCTAACTTCAAAGCTATTTTTTTTGTCACGTTTCACCAAATGTAATGTCATTTGAGTCATATCGGTAGTACTTCCAAAGATGGGATCTCATTGTACCTTTAAGTATTATGGTCACGTATTACATAGATGGCCGTCACAATAAACTAAGTTGAAAGCTTATATTTCACTTTTCCTGGAATTATTTTGTTCCAATAAGCAAGCTTAGAGAAAAAAGAATTTATATACTTATTATTTGGCCACTTCTTTGAAATTTAACCTTCGGATAGTAAACTGCTGTTTGGAAAAAAATGCAACACCATGAAGGAATCATCAGAATTAAGCAAATTTAATGCACAAACGACTTGTATTAGTACAAATAAAGGATGAAAGTTTCAAAGCAAAAAAAATAAAAACAATATTAAGCGTCTGAAATCAGTATTTGGTGTAGCGACCACGCACTGCAAAAAGTGCCGCTATACGACGTGACGTGGAGTTAAACAGATTTTAAATGTCTGTTTGTGGAAGAGAATCCCATCTTGCTTATATGAGAAACAACAATTCATCTTTTGAAGCTGTAGGACGCAGATTACGAGCGAAACGCCGCACGTGCTCAATAGACGACATATCCGACAATAAACAGGCCGAGGAAGAAGTTGCATGCGTTGGGCATAACAGAAGTCTCGAACAGTCTTTGCAAAATGTGGGCGTCCATTATCCTGCTGAAAGATAGCCACAGAGATGCCTTGAAGGAAGGGAACGACTTAGGGCTGTAGGACTTCACGGACGTACCTCAATTCGTAGCAAATTGGGTCGTCCATGATACGAAATCGCACCCCAAACTATAACTTCGGGTGTTAGGCCACTATGTCGTTCGATAACGCCCTCTGAAAAGCAGCGTTCATCGCCTTAGAGTCTAATACGAATGCGGCCATCATGGTCCCACAAATTGAAGCGCGATTCATATGAAAAGACAACTTCATGCCAATCCGCTTGCCAAGCTCTGTGCTCATGAGACCACTCTTGACGCAGCCGTCGATGGTTTGCCATGACAGGAATCCTGTATAAAAGCACCTTTGCACGCAATCCACGGTGCAGCAGACGTCAACGAATTGACGAAGCCGACATTAGTACCCTTATAGCAGTAGACCAACGTGCTGCCAACTGCCTGGAGGAATCTGTACTGTCATTTACCGCCATGCGAAGCAGGTGTCGATCGTCGCACGCTGACGTCTCCTTCCATCGTCCACTTCCAATTTTTGAGTTATTCGGTGCTTGTCGGTCTACTGCTTCCAAATTTGCATCACTGTGGAACTGTTCCGCTGCACACGAGCTCCTATTGGGCGATGGGAAAATCCTCCTTCTCGAAGGTCGATAATCCTCCCCCGTTCAAATTCCGTAAGTTGTTGGAATTTTTCCTTATTTCGTCGTGAAAGCATACTTAGGTCTCATTAAACTTTCGCCACTAACAAATAATCATTAACTATTTTCAACAAGTCCCGCTACAGCCCTCTATTTATACGCTTTCATCATCAGAGGGCGCTGCGCACGCTATGCCTGCGCGGTGGCTCTGAAACTTTACTGTTTTACGTAACATTCTATAACTGATATTTGCTGCAAAGTTCATTTAATTCTGATGATTCCTTCAGGGTGTTGCATTTTTTACAAACAGCAGTGTACAAATATCTGATTCAAATTTCAGACTAGCTTATATTAGTCTACGTTAACTTTTAATCAAATGTCCGATGATGAATGAATTCAATCTTGTGTTTTTACTAGGTTTATTATAGTTTTTATTAATGCATGTGAAATGCTGGAGTTCCTTTACACGTGAATGTTTGTCTTCCTGTTCTTGTGATGCTTTTGTTTTTGGTATAACTTAATTTACAGTCGTACTGTCCATTGCCATTGCCCATTTCAACAAAGTCCTCAAAAAAGGTTCATTTTGTTATTTCTTTTGGATTTTGTAAGGATATGAATTCAATTGATTTTCGTGTAATTTTTAACATGAGTATAAATTTCGTAATAATGCTACAAACGCTGCACGTAATATAAACAAGGAATTTCGGGAAAACTCTGTTCCCGATTTAGCAGATTCGACTTGAAAAATTTTGGTTTGGTGTTTTTTTGCAAACCACGTGGAAGAGTCAAAATATCTGTGAAAAATGATGCTTTGAAAGTATTGGTGAAAACGAATGCATTTGTATTTACAAAGGAATATGATACTTGAAGGAAAATTGATTATGTAACAATATTGGCACACTTTGTGAAAACACTGGATAAGTGGGTACCGCATGAACTAAACGAACGAAATGAGTAGGTTTGGTTGAACATGTGTTCATCATTACTGTCAAAAAGTACTGCCAATAGATTGATGAAATGCATGACCATTTTTTATAATCTTAAACTTGTTTGCATTTGTTAATCGGCATGGCCCGATATTTGAAACGTGAAATTTTGCTTACAGCTCCACAACTTATTCACCGGATCTTTCACCAATCGACTTTATTTTATTCAACATTTAGAACAGTTTTTAGAGGTTAAACAGCATGAATAGAAAATATTCTGAAAAATTCCATATCAGAGTTTTTTGATTCTGAAATTTAGAATTTTTCAAAGACAAGCATCTATACATTAAATTCATATTGGTATAGGTGTATTGAAGCAAATGGAGCATATTTTAATTGAATAAACATACGCAACAACTGAATATAATCTGCATTTCTCTTTGAATAAGAAATTTGAAGTTTTCTTTTCCTCCTGTAATTTCTAAACTGTCGATACAAAAGTAAGAATTTTGACTCATGAATTTATATATTTAAAAAGGAAATCATTGTTCACATTAATTTACTGTCTTTGCCGCTCTTAATGATTGCGTGTAAATTTATTCAAATATTTTATTTTCACAAAGAACAGCGTAGCCTTTTTTGAAGGTATTTCCTGTGTGTGTGTGTCACTGATTCGAAAGAAGTCCTAGTTAATAAAATATTCAAAAATGCAGCTTGCCTTCTTTTTTTCATTCGTATTTGTATTCCCCATCTTGTATTCATACAGATGGGGAGTTTATTAATTCATTATAAGTAGTATCTTATAACGGGGTTGTTAATTTCCATTCGCAAAGGATAAAAAAAAAAAAGCAGAGCTTGGTTTTTATTGAGTTGCTTTTCCTCTAACTACTATATTGATGAGTTACTGGAGAGAAAGAGAAATTGTTTTCATTAAACAATGCGGAGACAAAAAGGGAATTTAGAAAAAAGAAATTGTTTGTATTCGGATTTAAGTTAGTTCATAGTTATTGAAAAATAGTGACTTCTTTTGAAGTGCCGTCAAAACTAAAAATACTTTAAAGATGTAGATTTTAAGCAAATGAAAGAATAATGAAATAAAATTTTTTTAAAGACATTAAGAAGTTAGTAAAAATGTACTCGTTTTGTCTCATTTAGTTCTTTTTTTTGAAAAGAAAACAAAACAGAAAGCCAAAGAAAATTGTTTAAAATCACTTAAAGATTTATAAAAATTACCTTTTCAAAAACTTTAAATTCCAATTTCATTGCCCGAGCACATTTTATACAATTATCTAGATCATAAAATTGCCGTTGTTTACTTTTATTAATTGAAATTTTCTCAAGCTTCTCTTCGTCACTTACGCAGCTACAAAAGTTCCTGACAACTGACAAGTTCCTGAGACAATCCGCCTTCCATAATAAGCGTATTATGTACTACGTTTTCAGCATTTAGGAGACCTCGTTAAGGCACCTATCTGATCCTTCAATTCACGCACATTGTTCGATTAATGTTATTTAACCAATGAATACACCCGTAATTGGGTCTGATTATTCACTCTTTGATTAATGGACTGTATGCGGTTAAATTACCAAGATACATAAAAATTAAGAAACGATAGTATTACAGGGAAACAAGATCTGTGCCTAAACTAAATATTTAACTATAGTCTTACAAATTTTAAACACACATATATATATTAAGGTATCCGACTACGTTCGGAACCGTGATTTTGCAAAAGCATATAAATGGATAATATTTATGATATTTAGTATTACTTAGATTAGAATACATGTATACAATTGTTTTAAGGACATTATGACAAAAAAAAATTATTTAAATAGAATATTTTGGCAAAAAAAAAAACTTAGAATAACCTTTTTTCCAAATGTTCTACTTTTGTAAAAAATGCTTCTATTGTATTAATATTTTGCTTGTATATAGCTCAGACCTCTCTACAGAGGCTCAACTAGAATTTTTGAAATGCATAACTCGGAAGTCGGTTTATCCATGTTTTACGAAAACAGAAGGGAGAAATTTTACGAAAATACGCCGATAATTATTTCAAATGGTTGTAACTCTGAAACTAATGTGAATTTTTCAAAAATCATAGTTGAGCTTCTGTACAGAGGTGTGAGTTATATACAGGCAAAATATTAATACAATAGAATCATTTTTTACAAAAGGAGAACATTTGGAAAAAAAGGTTATTCTTAGTTAATGTTTTGCCAAAATATTGTATTTAAATAATTTTTTTTGTCATAATGTCCTTAAAACAATTGTATACATGTATTCTAATCTAAGTGACACTAAATAGCATGAAAATTATCCATTTATGCTCTTTTTTAAAATCATGGTTCCGAACGTGGTCGGATACCTTAAGGTATATTTTATAAATTTTACCAGTTTTAACTACATATGTAGAAAAACTATCAACATTTTAAGGGAAGAAATATGTTTCATGAACGCGTATGGTTTGATTGTTTATTACTTTTTTTCCAATCGAGCTGCATTTTAGCATCTTAACCTTACATACATGGAAAGTCTCTCCAAATGTAAGATATATTTCATGTTGAATCCATCTAGTAGCGGCCTCATTATCAAATTTGGATGCTCAAATTTATTTTTAATTCAAGCTCTCGTCAAATGCCAAATTTTGCCGTGATTTAATTTTGCCGGAATTAATACTCAAGGGATCACTTACATGCCACATAATCATATCACATGCGTGCCTACGAATTTTGCATAAAGAAAATCTACCGATTCCAACCATAGTCAAAACAACTACATTGGCCTTACGACTTGGGTACGCTTCTCTTAAGCCACAGGAGCCGACAATTTGATCGCTTATTGATGTCGCAAATTGAAACTCCGCGAGGGCTATGGCAGAATACCCGAGAGAACTGAGCTCACCCGAAGAAGGTTTGGAGAAATAAACTGATCCCCAGGGAGACAACCACCCTCCCATTTCCTATCTGTTTTCAAGAAAAAAAAAAATCGAAGTCTATATTTTTAACAGCAAAACGGAATAAAATTACATAAAATGCAAATTAAAGGTAACTGCACGTTATACCTACATAATTACATAATACAAATATACGCAGCAAAAATGATAAAAACGAAAACATAAAATGTAAGAGAAGGAAAAAAGCATCTACATTATTCAAACATTCTTAAATATATATATATATATATATATATATTAGTAAAAAAGTATCCAA
>BMAV01023180.1:0-33517 GCA_019973955.1 Trichonephila inaurata madagascariensis | reverse complement strand
AGAAAAGCAGGAAACATTTAAAAAATGTTTTTTTTTCGATTCATTTTTGCAGTTGATGCCACCACTTCCTGTGTATACTTTCTTATATATATATATATTTATTGCACTCAGATTTAGCGCTGGCTCTGCATTTTTAAGTGCAATTTTTAGGTAAGTTACCTCTATCGTGTAATGGATTTAGGTATTCCTATCCATTACATTCAATAGGTTTTTGCTCAGTATTATATACATAAAGGGGGAAGGTTGACTGTCCAAAAAACATAGTTAACTCCACTTTTATATAAATTATTTTATATATTAGCTGTCCTAAGTCAGCAATGTTTATAATACTGCAGCATCCATTTTATAATTTTTAATCTCGGTTACTCAAATGCCCTTTATTGTGTAATTTTCCTACTGTCTATGTGTTTTTCGAATGTGATTGTTGGATGTTATCTCTTTTTTGTAGATAATAAGCCTATATATATATATATATATATATATATAAGAAATAATTTGCCAAATATTGGCTAAAGCTGTCCAAAATTCAGTAAGGTTCGTTGGTGCAGTGTGATGGCCTTTCACACACACACACGCCTTGCTTCAAAACATCCCAAATATGCTCAATGAGATTTAAGTCTGGGCTTCCAGGTGGCCCATTTATGACAGAAAAGTCACGGAAATGCTCATCCAACCAGCCAGTATCAATCCGGGACTTGTGAGAGGTACAATTGTCTTGGTGGAAAACTCCATTACCGTGCGGATAACTGAACAGCATAAATGGATGGAGGTGATTCCCAATCAAATATACGAGCCAAATTGCATTGAGGGAGGTTGGTCAAAGATTCCAAACAGTGCCACGAAAAATAACCCAGACCATGACTAAGTCACCATGCCTATGTAAAGTTCCAACCAAGCATGCAGAATCTATGGTTTCATGAGCCTGACACCATATTCTCAGCCTCTCGTCAGCGTTAAGTAATCGGAATCGAGACTAATCACTCAATGCTACTCGTTTCCAGGCCTCTACACTCCAGTCTCTGTGATATCTTGCCCAAGACAAGACGAGCAGCTCGATGGAGAGTATTGAGCAATGGTACTCTCGCGGGAAGATGGCTCCCGAAACTCATACGGTGAAGCGAGCGTTGCACAGTCCAGTACTGTACGACTGGCACCGTCATTCAACCGGGTGGCAATTTGAGTTAATGTTTGGCTTCGTTAGCTACGTACAATACGTCTGAGCCGTCTCTCACCATACACTATCAAGGCTGATAGTCCTTTGCAGTTTGCCCGATCACTAGTTTTTTGTCCACCATTCATATATTCTTGGTATACTTTTGACACTGTCGACCTTGAAAATTCTAGCTGTCTGCCGATTTCGAAAATTAAATGGCCCATACGTCACGCATCTACGATTTATCCGCGATAGAAGGGCCTTAATCAGGCAGTTTACCCATACTGGCAATTCCTGCAACTAATTCAGAATAACCACAATACGCGCTATATATGCAGTTACCACAGCTAACGTGTGTATAAATGAGTGAGTGAATATTAAAGTCGCAATGTTCAGCTACACGAGGGCTTTTGGCAACCTACCACGTAATTTTGAACCATGGTCAAATGACGTGGATGACACCTGAGCTGGTACCTCCCTCTTCTAACTACCGCACCCCATCAACGGGAGGACATTTCAGCTCTCGACAGATTTAACGTGCATCTCTGCCCTACACGTCGGGTCTTTAGCGGTACTGGGCTCGAACTCATGACATGCCTGCCATGATCCGATACCTTGACCACTGGGCTACCGCAGCCCCCGTGTATAAATGAAACCCAGCGCAACAGAATTTGCATAGCCCGTGCTATCCCTAATTTAGTGGCACCAGTATATAAAAATAATTTTCCTTCAATATAAAAAAAATCGTGCGTCATCAGGAGGATTCATTTAAGACCCTTTTACATCCTTTTTATTGAAATTTTTTTTTAAGGTATCCGACTACGTTCGAAACCGTGATTTTATAAAAGCTCATAAATGGATCATTTTCATGATATTTAGGGTCACTTAGATTAGAATACATGTATAAAATTGTTTTAAGGACACATTTTGACAAAAAATATTACTTAAATACAATATTTCGGCAAAAAATTAACTTAGAATAACATTTTTTCAAAATATTCTCCTTTCGTGAAAAATGCTTCTATTATAATAATATTTTGTCTGTATATAGCTTAGACCTCTGTACAGAGGCTCAACTATGATTTTTGAAAAATTCACATTAATTTCAGAGTTACCTCCAATTGAAATAATTATCGGTGTTTATTTCTTAAAATTTCTCCCGTCTATTGTCGCAAAACTTGGATAAACTCACTTCTAAGCTATATATTTCAAAAATTCTAGTTGAGCCTCTGTACAGAGGTCTGAGCTATATGCAGGCGAAATATTATTATAATAGAAGCATTTTTCACAAAAGGAGGATATTTTGAAAATGGGTCATTCTATGTTTATTTTTTGTCAAAATATTGTACTTAAATAATTTTTTATTGTAATACTGTCAAAACAATTTTATATACATTTTCTTATCTAAGGAGGTCCGAATGTAGTTGGATAGCTTAAGGTAGAAGAGAAAAAAGAAAATATGCTAATTATTGGTGATGAGAGAGAGAGGCGAGCCTCATTACTTTGCACGTTGTTCAAGTAACGAGGACGCCATCTGAATTATTATCCCTTTCTCCAAATTTCCATACCACGTCAGTTTTAGGTCTATCAGCTTTGAGGGATTTAAAGTACCTCTACACGGCAAGTATGTGACGAATCTATCTGCGATCATTCAAATAATCCCCTTGGGAAATCTTTGGGCTATCAATTCGCGTTATTCACAACCAACCCTTGGGAAGAAGAAAATCGTGATATTCAAGTTAACTTACTATATATAGTCGAAGTTTTCTAGCTTGTGAATAGAGAGTAAGAGAGGACGTATACTCGAAACAGGTGAGATTGCTACTGAAAGTATAATATTTGAATTATTGTGATTAAGAATTCATTAGGTGGAAGTTTTAAAGGGACTATTGATCACCGAGATTAAATTGATAATAGATTAAAACGGCTGACAGGTTAGATCCTTTATTATGTAAGGATCATGTTTGATAGTCACCTAATCATTCGTGTATTTCCGTCGTTGTTCCACTTTCGCGGTTAGCATCGAAACATTCTCTTACTATTATTAATTGAATTTGTGTCTTTTAATTGCGTGATAAATAAATAGATTGATTGGATTCTGTCTAGTGTTCCTTTCCTACCTTTCACATATCTAGGTGCCCAAGAGAGGGGTGCCAACCTCTCACAAGTCTTCAATAGCACCAGGACGCGAACTCCCGACTCGACAGAAACAATGCTGCCCACGAGTTTTTGAACACTCAGCTATCGCAATAGTGCAGCTGTGAAATTGTTCGTCGAAATTAATTTTTTCTGTTATTCAGTAATACTAAAAAAGTAAGAATTAAAGAGAGGGCCACGGTAAAAAATACACATTGAAAAACCAGTCTTGGAACCGGTTTTTCAACTGTCAGTGTAAATTTTCCGTTTTGACGGGACTTCGGAAATAAAAACGTATTATAAAGAAAGAGTGGTGAATTTATGCTAATTACTTATTTACTCTTGGTTTCTAAGATTCACACAAAAGTTTTAATACCATTTTTACATAATAACTAAAAATATATGAGATAAGTGGGATAAAATAAATTATAATGCGAATGTTTCTTTTTTTGCTGTCATCGAAATCTTCAATTTAGTAACTGATACTTTCAGATCTTTATCAGTAAAGCGGAATATTCCTTTTATTTGTAATTTACACCTTCCATGTACATTGTTTAAACGAGGAAATGTGATACATGTAGGAGATTTGTGGCAAATATGAGACACATATCTCTTCACAATCGATTCCAAAGCAATATTTTATGAATAGCATTCAAAATACACATAATTTATTTTTCGCCTCTAATAAGTTCTTTGCTGCCAAACAACAAAGAACTAATATTATTTTTTTTAAAAAAAGGAATCATACTTTTTCATTTTAAATTAAATAATCTGCTGAAAAAATAGCTTCTTAAAATTAATATTAACAAAATATTCTCCACCAACACAACAAGATAAAATCCAATTGCAAATTAAAATTTCCTAATTATTGAATCTAATGCCAAATTTTTTTAAAAATCGTTTAGTAAGTTCTCTCTATCCTTTGAATTGTCTAAATTATTTCCGAATATAATAAACCAAGCAAATACCTACCTTTTTCTTCTGGATTAAACTATTTTGCTTTTTTCGATTTTATTTTGACTTACTTCAAATTATCGTTTGAGTTTCCAGAAAAAGATAGGAGATTCCCAAGATCATATTGAAATATTTGAAACAAAAGAAACACGTTTTTAGTTGACGTATAAATTGCCTTCAACTCCGCTCTATGTAAGAGAAAAGAAAATGAACGCTTAATGACCAAAATCAGAAGTTTTCAGATCAATTATCCTTTTTTCCCAACACTTTATGGACCACAAAATTCATCATCATCTCCGTTGAAAAGCATTCCATACATTTCTCTTCTGACAAGAATTTAATCCGCGTTTTACTATCAGTCATTAAACATCTTATAAACGCAGATAGCTTTGTAGATAAAAGAATTAGTTTTAGTGCATTCTTTTGGCAAATTCAGCTTATAATTGTGTTTAGGTATTGCATTAGCTGATCTTAAGTTCATTGTTTTTCATTATTATTTAAATAATTCACTAACACAAACTATTGATGATTATTATTAAGATTTTTATATATTTTATTTTAAAATCTTGGTATTCGATAAAATATTTTAAAAGAATGCTTACTATTTTCTGAAATAAATATCGATTTTTGATAACAGCTATTGCATTTTAATCGTAATAATATGTATTTTTTTTTTCAAAATTTTTGCAAAACTAAAAGTATCGAAATTTTTATGTTTAGATTTATACTTATACTTGTATTACAAATACTTTAAAATTTAACTCATATTTGAAACACAGCACTTATATTATTTTTCCTGCAGTCACACTATTCTTGGGAAAAATTAAGTTTTACAGAGAAAGAGTTCGCTTCCCAGCATGAACAGGCAAAAGTAGATGATTGTTATCAGGATTACCAGATTGACGACTTTATCATCCTTGGCAACACATTTGGCAAAAAAATTATAGTGCAAGGAACTATCAATTATTCACAGCGATTGACCCTTCTAGAAATTTCCATAAGGCTATTTAAAGGTCGGTAGAGTTCAGAAGTCAGTCGAGTTTAGAATCAGATTGTGCATCGTCTGCGATAAAACAGAGATAGTTAATCTGCCCGTAATTCTGCTAGGGAAACTGTTCTAGAAAGCCATTTTGGTGGGCTCTAAAGCTTTTTTATAACAAACGTGTTTTGAAATACATACTGAGTATAATCTGTTATAATATTTCTTTGAGTATATACGTCGATTTGTCGACGTGTAATTATTAGTTTGTAATTTGTTCATTAATAAAACTGTTATTTAAATATATAATTGGAGTCCTCGGCTGCTCCCTCCCCCGCACACACAAATTTGCGATATTAGTAAAAAAAATCATATATTAGCTTTTGTATATAAGCAGAAATATTTATATAAATATTTGAAATTTAATTTTAATATTATTTCTGAATTCATTCGAAGTTAGTATTGATTGCTTGTAAGTTTGTAATGTAAGATACTGGAGGAAAAAAAGTATCTAAAGAGATTAACTCAATCACACGTACAAAAATTGTTATACGCATTTTATTTTTTACCACTTCCTTACAATGGAAAATTTAGCAAAATTATATGCTGGATTTTATGTTGTAAGAATGTCTGTAAGAGATTTAATGAAAGTCTTATAGGCTATTTCATGAAAGCCTTGAGATATTTCAAGAGACATTCTCTCAGTCTGTAAGATTTAACGAAAGTCTTGAGCCTCTTACAGACTGAGACAAGATTTAATTTGTGTAAGAAGTCTAATGGATGTCTAACAGAATACTACAGGAATCTAAAATAGATTGTATAGTTTACCATTTTGTTGAATAAATATTGATATTTAATAGACAATACATTTTAAACACACACACATATATATATACATGTAAACATTCTATTCAAAATCTATTCTAAAATTAAAATATTTAAATTCCAAATCTAACTTCACGTTTTCACGTTTCTTCACGTCACAAGGATATGGATCTGCAATAGATCCTCCATCCCCTATCTGATTGTATTTTGGCGCTGACAAGTGGAAATCTGAGTGGGAAAAACCAAGTTCACTGAGTTTAGTAGGGTAATGCAGGCGAATGACGTTACAGTCTGGGGGTAGTAGTCTTCTGATTTCGGTGGGGAAAAAGTCCTGAGAATTTTGACAGTCAACTGGGAGCTGTAGTGTAAACACTGTCATTAGTTGATAGCAATAAGTGAGAAAGTTCTCTAATGGCTGCCCTGAAGTTGGGGAAATTGAACTAAGAGATTGCTTGCCTGGTGGGTGCAGCTATGAGAAAAATTCTAAAAGTCACGAATTACAAAAATTAAAGATAAAATAATGGAGTAAAAAATTTAGAATGAATAGTTTGCATTTTCAACACACACCGGTGATTGCGAAGCAATACTATTAAGGGGAATTATAAGAATCCAGGAGTATTCTCCTGGATCTCTTAGTTTTGTCATTTAAGTGGTAATTTTGAATGTCTATTAAATTTAGATAATTGGTATTGGGGAGATTATTAAAAAATTTAATTGCAAGAGTTTGAATAAAGTTTTTAAAATGTTTAATATCAAGGGCTTTATAGATGTAGGGGGGAGTTTCTGGTGTATCTACCAGCTCTAGTTATATTTCTAAAAAATGAATTTTGCGAGACTTCAAGAATTTTAATATTAGTATTTGCTGCGTAACCCCACACAGGGCAAGCATAACTTAAAATGGGACGCAAAACAGCAGTGTAGAGAAGTACCTTGTTGTTGAGAATCAGAATTCCGGTTAATTAGTGGGTAAATTAATCTAAGCGCGATCTGGAATTTATATCTTGCATGTAGAATGTGGTGTTTCCAAGTGAGTGCTTTATCTAAAACGATACCTAAGTATTTTGTACTCTGAGACCAGTGTAGTGGTGTGGAGTATAGCGTGGGAGGTGTGCGAGGCTTTCTTCTCATGGTAAAAAGCACAGCAACCGTTTTTTCGACATTGATTTTTATCTTCCATGTATTAAAGAAATTTTCCAGGAGAGAAAGGTGTTTATTTAGAGTGAGTGTGATTGTGTTGTGATTTTTGTAACAGGCCGTTATACATGTGTCGTCAGCATAGAGGTTTATCATTGTTTGTGGATGTGTTGGCATGTCATTTATTTATAGATTAAATAAAATTGGGCCAAGGAGGGATCCCTGTGGGTAGCCAATATTTATGTTGTGTGTGTCAGAGAGTGTGTTGTTGACTCTGACCTGATAATACCTGTTTACAAGGTAAGAATTTATGATATGAATTAATGAAGGAGGAAAGTTATAATTAATTTATAAATGAGATCACCTACCCAGACCCGGTCAAAAGCCTTCTGGATATTAAGAAAGACAGTTCAAGTGGATCTGCCTCTCTGAAATCCAGCGGTAAAAATCTAACTTACTGTTACAAACGTTTAAAAAGTAATTCATTATTATTTAGGTACTGGTTAGTGCAAAATCCTTATAAGTTTCTCAAGTAAAAGAACCAGATGTATATTGCTAAATCTCAGAAGAGAAATATTTAAGTGAATTAACTCAATCACATACTTGAAAAATATATTATACTCTGTATTCTAATCATAGACGTCTTTATAACACAGGAAATTTAACAGGTATTAGTTATCATAAATTTTAAGTATATTTGAGTAATATTTAATGTGCTTTTTTTAATTTAAAATTTTAAATTGTGTTAAATTTGGTTTTTGCATGGTAAAGTTTTTTTCTTCTTTTGTATCAGGTAAAAAATTTAGAATTTTTGATAAATAATTCTTAAAAAATAAAAATTATTATTCTTTCATAAATTGACACAGGAAGTTTAAATAGAAATTTCTCTTGAGCAATAGTTCTAGTTATTTTAGGACTTTAACAGTTTCCTCAATTTTATTTCAGACTTTCCCGTGCTTTTTACATGTTTTTCAAAAGTACTAAAATGATTAAAAATAAAAGAAATTTAACAAAAAAATGTTTTCATAATATGCTTCCAAAATAGAAAATGTAAATCTATATTTTTCTCCTAAAGAGACTGAATAAAATCAACGAATTAAGGAAATACATTTTCTCTCATCTCTTTAAGTAATATCATCTCTTAGAAATCATTAGCTTTTTATCCTTTATGACAGTTTAATTACCACATTAAATGTGTGTATTCCTTCACATCACACAGGATAATTTATTCTTCATATTTCCCCCCTGTAAACAACTAGAATTGACTGTAGATTTTTACTGTAATCTTAGGAAATACAACTGTGAAACTTTAAAAATTCATGAGTTTTACATACCTATCATTTTCAATAATTAATTATTCTGAATATTAAATAATCTTTGAAAAGTTTTTCTATAAAAATTCTAAATTGATTTGAATAAATATATAATTGGCACCATCTAGAAAATTTTCCATTTACTTCTTAAAAATAGTTTTTGACGGTGATAAATTATTCTGTAATTGAATCACTTGAATAACTTCGGCTCTTAAATGAATAATTTGAAGTCAAAAGTCCATTAATTATCCGATAAAAGTTTGTTTTCTTTATTATTCTGCAATAAAATTGCACATCTCTTCAAAATAGTTTTTTCTACACGCTATTACTGTAGTTCTTTCAAAGATTCCAATTTTTCTTCTTCAATCGGTTCTATAAATATACATTTGACCTGATTCATGCATTAGAAGTTTCTTAAATAAATTAAGAACATCAAAGCAACAGAGAATTCTCTTTCATTTTGAAATTCAAATTTCAAGAAATATTTCGGTAGTCTTACATTTTAATCCTGTCGTGAGAGAGACTAAGTGAACCGAAAAATTGAACTAGTATGGAGAGAGAATAAAAATAGAATTCTTTCATATGTATTAACCAGACTTCTCAGAATACGCTTTAAAAATTCTTTAATACCGCAGTATCATTGTGGACCAGCTCGTATTTCAACATAATGTTAGATTCTTATCTTCAGCTGTGTATTTAATCTTAGTTTTAAAAATAAAAGTCGAACTTTCGTGTAGAATTAAATTAGTTCCACAGGTAAACTATTCTTTCATAAATTTGAGACATTAATGTACAATTCAAATGAAATTCGACAATTTTAAACAGCACTTACTTGCCTCCAACACTTCGTGTGGAAGTTTGGAGATATATTTTGTACTAATGCCGAAGTTATAGAATAGGACGGGAGATTTTCTTTCTCAAAAATAGATTTTCAGTAGCCCTAGTACAACAGCTATTCAAAAAATTATCTTAAAACATTGGCGAGCACTTTGGCTACCTGAATCATAAACTTTATTTAAGGTATCCGAACACGTTTAGTACTTTTTAACAAAATAGCTTATTTAAACATAAATGCGTTTTTTGGACTCAATACCAATAAATATTAATATTTAACCAACAATTTTTGCTATAAATTGCCTAAATTTGATAGAAATCACAATTATAAGTTACATTTTAGCAATATTTCTGAAAAACTTCAAAGCGATTACATGAAAAAGTAATAAACTTATATTAGTAAAAGTATTACTACAACATGTTAGATGCGTGAAATACAATGCAAGTCAGATTGTTCAAGTTCCAAACCCCCAAAGTTTTTAGTAGCATCCACAACACTAATCAAATCCTCTCTCCATAATTCACTCATAAATTGACTAGATTCGCCTATATTAAATGCTTTCATCATTCCAGCTAAAAATCTAGAAAATGTACTAATATTTTAATGTTTTACTAAAATTTGAATATGTTTGAGCTGATCGAGTAAATAAGAAAGGCGACTTTCTTTACGATACCATTATTTAAATAACAAGCCATAACTCAAAAAGTATTCTTACGATACGAAATATTTTAGTACATTTTCTAGAAAATAACATAAATATTAGGTTCAAAAAGTTTTATAAAAATATATTTATTGCTTTCTGAGTTATCAGACTCGCCATGATAGATTTCGAGCAAATTAAATGCCCAATTCTTGTAGATCAAAGACCCATTTCCTGTTTTTATAACTTAATAAAATTGATTGTAACTTGGCCTCTAAAAGCGTAGAAACAAAACAAAGTATGTTTTGTATAAACGCAAAAGACATCTCTATTCAATAAAGTTAAAAACAAAATATCTCTCTCTCTGTCATGATCGAATATGATCATTTTCAACTTGTTCGGATATCTTAAAATTCCAACAATGTCAGATGCAGTTATGGATACAGTAGTTAATAATCGATTAATTCGATCTTTCATGGCGTTTTTGGGCATGGTGTAGATTCTGGGAAATGGAGGTCAAAATCTCATGTCCTGATTTAATCAAAATGGTTAAAAATTACAAAGTTCGTTGTCAGTAGTTTTATCTTAGTTTCTAGTGCGATGCTTATTCTAAACGTAACAGAAAAAAAATGATGATACTTCAAAAATATTCAAACATAGAATCCAAGATAGAATTTAACGAAAATACTTTACTTCCATTTGGTTTTCAATCTTACACGCAATGTAAGATGAATCGTCTAATTTGTATAAAAATATCTATTGTTTTTTAAGAAATGTGTTTTCATTGCATTTAAATACATCGTTAAAGTCTCAAAGGAGAATATCATTAAACATTATTAATAAAACTTAGCTACTATATATAATATAGATTACATACTTTATTGAGAGCGTTCTTTAAAATGGAAAGAAAAAATTTAGATTAAAAAAATAGTGGATGGCAAATTTTCTTAAAACTATAGAAACTTTTATTTAAATAATTGTCTACTCTTTTTAAACCTACTAGAGAATTCGAGAATTCTTTTGTTTAATTGGTCCTTTTAAAATGTATGGTTTTTTGGTGATGGTTTCGGAAGGATTGTTTAATTATAAAGAAATCTTCGAATCAAAACTTTTATTTATTTATCAAAACTTATTATATTTTTCGCCACCACCCTTTGATCATGGGTGTGAGAGGGGGGGGGGGGTTCCAGTAAGAATAGTTCATTTCTCAAGTTAAACAATTTTATTTCATTTTTCACTTATAAGACATTATGAAAATAGCTGAGAATGCACTCTAATAACTTAACCCGAGGAATAATAAAACTTATTAATATAAATATATTATAATTTTGAGCACATCAATTCTCCTGCTTTAACATTTGCTTACAACAACTCTTCTTGCTTTAACATTTGCTTAATCTTTCCTTCTTGAATTAACAATACTACGTGTAACCACCGGTCGCTCATTCTATGTTTTCTTCTTGTTCTAAATTTTCAACCCTCATCCCGCCTTCTCCACGACTAGCCCTTAAACAGAAGCTTGCATTTACATAAAATCAAGTCATCTCTACAGAATACGGTTTTCAACTAAAATCACAGTTAAGAGGACACAGTAGGATTCAATTGACAAAAATCGGTCAAAAATTCATATCTAATTTTTCTATCCTAAATTATTTTTTATATACTTTTCTATGACCTCACAAAATTTGAAAACTTTAAACTAAAAACGCAGAATTATGATAGCTTTTATATTCATTTTTATTCACATCCCTATGGCAAATCAAAACTTTAAACTTACTTATCTCAGAAAGGCAAAATAACTAGTTTGTCCTCATTTAAAATGCTAAAGCTTTTTTTTCTATTGTGCCTAATGCTTTGAATTTTTTTTTACTTATTGTTAATAGTACATGTAACAAAATTTGATATGCATTTTTGAATAAAAGCAATACTTATTTTTTAAAAAATAATTAAAGTTAGAATTTGCAAATTTTTTAAGAAATTTTCAATAAGGATTCATAAAATAAGTACTGTACAAATACCAATCGTGTTATCGCAGAACCCATACCAACTTTTGTTATACATAGTTGGATGTACTTGTAAATCAGATTTCATGCGTGTGCTTAAATTTTTGTAGGAGGAGTAGAATTTTAAAATCACTTCACAATTTTTAAGTTTTTTCCTTAAAAAATTAAATGGCTAACTTTATATGAAATTTTGAGCACAACATCTGTTTTACATAGTATACACACATAGGAGGCAACCAAAAAGATTTTGAAAATCCTTAAATTAAAAATCTTTGCTTAAATCGTACCATGTCCCGTTAAAAAAAGTATTTTACCCAAGAGGATTAGTGGAAGCCTGGATAGAATCCGTTACAATTTTACTCATTCGTAATGTTAGTCAGTATTTCTCAAACTCTCAATATTTGCTACCCAATATTCAATCAGAATTTTCTTCACGCCCCCCCTCCACCTAATCTCCATACAATAACAATGTTTTGAATTCAATAATGATATACTTTAACGCTAAAGCTACAATACGACTTTATCTCTTACATGCCCACAGGCGTATATAAACGCCTCGCTCAACCAAAGCATTTATTTCCCTGGACGGATATATACGTCTAACCAAAGTACGATAGTTTCTGTGTATTGCATTCATAAAATTATTCCGAAGGCTTTGGAATCCATTAAAAGGACCTTGATAGTTTGCTAAGGATTTACTAATTTCAGGGGATTTGTTTAAGTGTATTCCTATTCTCGCCCCCCCCCCCAATACATCACATCCGCGTGCTTACGTGGAAAACAGCGGCATTGGGGAGCGAATCATGGAACTTTTAATCGACAGTTAAGGGATTAATTATAAATTGTACAAATACTCAAGATAAGTGTTAGTCTTCGTATATAGTTTTATTATGGCAATTATTAAACTTGTTCTTAGAATTGTTAAAATAATTATAAAATACATTGTGCAGAACTCATACATTTATAAGTGTATTTTGTCAGTGCAAATGTGTATTTTATTTTTTATTATATCAAAATGTAATTTGTTTTCTTACCTTCAGTAAATTAACCGTAATCTTTTGTTTTTGACTTTTCAATATGCTCGCGCCTCCCTCTTAGAGTTATTATGCCCCACAGTTAGAGAAACGCTGCTGTAAGTATAACATATTTCGAATAAAAACGTCATTCATTTTATGAAATCTGAATAATAGCATTTTAATTTCCAACCGATTAAAATGTTTCTTTATCATGTTAAAAACTATTATAAATTTTATAAGAGCTAGATGTCTAAGTGTATAATTGTTTTAAATTCTAAGGCATCAATGTAATGTTAACCCTTTATCTACCGACGGTACTTATAAGTACCACTCACTTTAAAATTATATAGAAAAACCATTTTTACCAACACTCTGACGATACTTAGCAGGAATATTCCTTTAAATCCACTCATCTAAAATACATGGCAGCAAGGGTTCTAAGATGAGTATTTTAGCGGCGAAGGCGAATAGTTTTATAACAGAAGTTGCGTTTTCAGTGGATTGCGAAGATTACCATTTTTGTTCCGAAATAATAGTTAATGTCAAAATTTAAGTAGCTTATTTTTTTTTTTTGTAAGTAAATGAAGACCTTAGAAAACGATTTGACTATTTATTTTAAGTAAACAGTATATATTATTAATTTTACATTTGAATATCTTTAATTAATTAATTATCTCTGACGGATTAAATTTCCCAAAGTTGATTATTTTGCTTACGTGTGTCCCTTAATTTTCAATACGGTAGATAAAGGGTTAATGAGAATTAATTTTTAACAAGAAAAATATTATTTAGCTTGCAGATTAAATATTCTTCTTATAAGGATTTTATATTACAACTACATTCATATAAATTTCAACTTTATTTATATCGAAATTTTGTTAATAAATTATTCGCAAGAATTTTTATTTTTATTTTCTGGCACAAATGAGAATGAACTTGAATTTTCAAAACGTTTCCTCATAATTCTTTTTCAACTCGTGAGGTTTTTTAAGTTAAATCTCCTATTTGTAATTTGCCAAAAATTTCCAGAGAACTGACATTTCTTGTAAAACTTTGTGTGTGATTATCATATTAATGAGAAAACTTTTCAACAACAAACGTGTCCAACTTCCCTTCATATTTAAGATAATGTGCATTTTTATTTGGGAGTGCAAATAATAATTAAAATTAAATGAAATAAACAGAAAATCTAGTTCTCGATTATCACAAAACCATATTTGGCCTTAAAACAGACCGTAAAACAAGTAAAAATATAGTTTGAAGACCTCGAAATAAAGATCGCAACCTCACAGTCATCTTAAAATATTTCGAATGATTTGAATGTCTTACATTTATTACATAAGACTCCTGAATAATTTTAAATTAATGTAACAAACACATAAATCCCTGGATAAATATAATACTTCATTCTCCTTATAAAAATTTTCTTAATTCCAATAAGAGTTTCTAGAATATTAAGAATAAGAGAATTTTAGAATATTAAGCTCAATACTCTGGCGAAAGGAGGCATATATATTTTTGAACATAACATGCACATAACTGTTAAAATAATATTTCAAAGATATATACTCAGCGCTTCTCAAACTCTGAATATTAGCGACCCAATATTCAGTTGTAATTTTCATCTCGCGCGGCGCGGGGGCCATACAATAACAATGTATTGAATTCGAAAATATTATACTTTGGCGCAAAAGCTACAACACGACTTCAACCTCTTACGTGCCACTGACGGATATAAGTGTCTCGCTAACCAAAGTGATAATTGCTCCCGAACGTATATATACGTCTATCCGAAGTACGAACTTTTCTGTGCACTGCTATCGATAAAATTATTCCGAAGACTTTGGAATGTAATAAATGGACCTTGACAGTGTTTCGAAGGATTTACTTTTTTCATAGGATGTGCTTATTTATTCATTTTCTCGCCCCCCCCTCCTCCATACATCGCATACACGCGCCTACGTGGAAAATGGTAGCATTAGGAAGAGCTTTGTGTAACTTTTAACCGGCAGTTAAATGATTAATTATAAACCACGCAAAAATTATCCAGATTAGTGTTAAATTTTGTATACAATTTTATGTATTACAAGACCATGGGGTCACTAGTAATTATTAAAATTGTTCTGAACTTAGTATTGCTAAATTAATTATAAAATGCATTGTGAAGTATTGATACATTTATAAGTATATTATATCAAAGTAAATACGTATTTTATTTTTTATTATGTAGAACGTATTTTGTTTGTTTACTTTAATTAAATTAATAATTTTGATTAAAGAAATCCTTTGTTTCCGGCTTTGCAATATGCTCTCCCCCCCTTCGTAGAGTTATCACGGCCCCCTAGGGGGGACGCGCCGCACAGTTAGAGAAACGCTGAGATATACTACTTACGAAAAAAATCATTATTAATATTAAAATATGCATTTCGTTGTCAGATAAATTTAAAAAACAAACAACAGTCGAACATTCTTCTTGAGCTAAGAGATGAAATAAAACAGAATAATAATTTACAGGAATCCCCACAACTGTACTCTACATAGGTTTTGTAAATACAAACGTTCGATTAATTTAATTAAATTAGTGAATTAGATGCTGCAATAAAATCAAGCCGAAATAATAAAATCTAAATTTTAAAAAATAAGAATGGAACAAAGCACATCAAACACACCCCGGGATTCCAAAATTATTCTTGACATTTATTTACATAACAAATAGAATGAAAAGCCGTGTTTTATTCCCAGTTCTGCATCTCACGGAACAAGATCCATTGTTCTGTAGAATTAATTAAATCCGTACGCGCACCTTATCTTGCTATTGCAGATAGGCTGGGACGCCGCTGTTAATGGGAAAGAGAGCTACACTTGCAGCAAATCGCTCATCAGCCGCTTATTTAAAATGTTGTTATCGACCCCTCTTTCCATCTGTCGTATCGTGTTTAGGAAAAGAGAGGGCTCTTTCTCAGGTAATTTTTATTTATTACGACTGACTTCATGCGAGAAAAGCACGTCATTTGAAATAAAACGACTAAAAATTTTAAAATAATGAGTAGTATTGAATCAATGGAAATCATTTTCGCACAGATGCATAGATGTATTAGTTATCGAAGACAGAATGGATCAATTGCTTACTAACGTCACATGCAGAAGCAACACGATTATTGATGTTGGATTTCTCAATTTGTAAGCGTACATGGTACAATTTAAATATACATCTGTATTAGGATCTTGTTTAGAACGAAATCACAGTCTAGATCAGCGGTCGCTAAACTTTTTGACCCCATGGATCAGTAAATTCATAATATAAATTCCTCGGACCACACTAATAGGATTTTTTAAGTGTTAAATATATTTATAAAAAAAATTGGATCTAAGAACACAAAAAATGTATCTAGTAAATAAAATAAAACTACTAATTGCAACCAAATTATGAAAGTTTTATTAATATAAGCCGTATAATAAAATAAACAAAATAAACAAAAACTGTAAAAACGGAACAATTAAAAATGGGTTATCAAACATTTAGCATTATACATTCCTAGTGTGATGGATGTTCCTGCTTACTTGAAATAAGATTATGAACATTTCTATCCAATGTGTTGTTACTCCAAGACAGATAACTATTTATTTCAAGCTGAGATCCGTACTGTGTATCGTGACACAGGAATTACTTTCAATTTCTGAACAGCCTGCATTCTCAAAATTTTTTTACGGGTTTTTCATGCAAGGCCTAATTAATTCTTCTCCAATCGTGTACGACAGTCCTTCTCAAAGTTTCAATATTCGCGACCCAATATTTAATCATTATTTTCATCGCGCCCCCCTCATACAATAACAATGTATTGAATTCACTCTAATACTATACATTGACGCTAAAGCTTCAATATGACTTTAACCTCTTAAGTGCCACTGGCGTATATAAACTTCTCGCTTAGCTGAAGCGTTTATTTCCCCGGACGTACATATACGTCTTTATGAAGTATGATCTTTCCTGTGCACTGCTATCCATAAAATTATTATTATTGTTTGATTATTTATTGCTTTGGAATGCAATAAAAGGACCTTGACAGTGTTTTAGAAGGATTTACTCATTCCAGATCATTTGCTTCTTTATTCCTTACTTGGGGGAAGTAAGGAATAAATACATCAAATTCCCCATTACATCGCATACGCGCACCTACGTGGAAAGCGGTTGGCATTGGGAAGCGAATCGCGTAACTTTTAATCGGCAGTTAAGGGATTAATTATAAACAGTACAAAAAAAAATTATCAAGATAAGAATTAATTTTTGTATATAATTTTATATATGACAAGCTCATGGGTATTAACACTGTTAAATTAATTATAAAAATACATTGTGTAGCCCTGATACATTTATAAGTGTAACATATCAGTGTAAATGTGTATTTTATTTTTTTTTTATTATGTCAGAATGTATTTATTAATTTACTGAAGGTAAGCAAACAAATTTAATTAAATAAAATTTTATTCTCGACTTTTCAATATGCTCGCGCCCCCCTCGTAGAGTTGTCACGGCCCCCAAGGGGGGCGCGCACCACAGTTTGAGAAACGCTGGTGTACGACTTTTTGAATTTCGTGACCTAATTTGTCATGATATAGAAGGCCTTTCATAATGATTTATGTTCTATGATACTAATAAATATCAAACAGAAGAAAATATGCCCATGATTAAGATTTAAGATCATGTCTTGTCTTAAAAATACACCAATATACAAAAGAAATTTCACAAAAACTTACTTAATAACCCAATTAATATATTTTATATTGAACTCAATACGTCCGTAAGCCCATCTTTAAATGCTTCAACCGATATACATATGCGACATACAGGAGAATGAAACATTAGAAGAGTGCGAAACAAGACGAGACACAAAACAGGTAACTAAAACAATGCAGATACAGCAGTACGACTTACTTACCGTGGCGTTATTCTATTAAATTGCGTTATTCTATGAAGTAGCGTTTTTATAACTTTTTAAGTATTGTTATGAACAAAATTATGTTTCAATGCATCTTAAAACATAACTTACCGTTATGAGGAAATACATTCCACACACACATCTTTATGGGGACCAGTGAAATTTTCTCGCGGACCACCACTTTGGCGACCTCTGGTCTAGATCAAGGGTATCAAACTCAATGACTAACTTGTGCCAAATAAACAAGGTTTAACTTTAGGTGGGCCGCAAAAAAAGGAATATTTATAAAAACGTAGGTTTATTTCGAATAAAACATTATAATAAACATATGTAAAAGAACAAGAAAATTTACTATTTACGTCCTGACGCTTGACTCTTCTTCTCTGCTACCGGAACCGGTTTATCCACTGGACGCTTGGGGCGGGCACTAAGGGACAAGGGGCCTGGATAAACTGGATTTAAATTTCGATCCGCCACTGCCAGTGGGGCCTGTAGATCTTCAGGGCCTAGGGTCCGAGATGAGCTTCAATCGGCATTGTCAGCTACTATCTTTCCTGATTCTGAAGAAATATTGTTTGCAGCGATTACTTTCAAAACTAATCAAAGGGTGAGCGTAATTAATGGTATTTCTAACTGGAGATTTATTTCCTTTTATAACTGAAAATAACTGCTAGCACCGATAAATCGGGACATTAATGGCATTTTTACATATCCAGCAGATTATTTTATCTTTTACTTCACTGAAAAAATATTCTACTTCCCATTTTACTTGGAACACTCGATGTTCATCAGCGAGTTTTCGTTTAGTTTTATTACCATTTGGCTTTGATATAAACATACCAAATACATAGGCCTGGAATAAATAAGCAGTTGTTAATTGAAAATAATGAAACATTTTACTGAATGAACAATGTTTTTTCTTAAGCATTTAGCAGACAGAGAATAACTGCATAAATCAATTACCGCAATAAGAACTAAGCAATAATCCTATATAACCCAGGTATTTTATTTTCAAAAAGCAAAATATTTTCTGTTATGCACCAATCTCCACAAGACTGTAGTCGGAGAACTAAAAAACCTATATTATTGTACTCTGAATAAAATTTATGCCTATCAATTGTTTTCACAGCTAAAGATTGTTAAATATTTAACATGGCTTTTTTTTCTTGTTATAACTAGTTCTTAACTAAATAGATATGTATATTGTGTTCATCTTATTAATTTAATATCTTATTCTTACAAGTATATTTTCAGCTTTTCATTCAACAACAAATTCCTTTTAATTATTTAACAGTTGAGCATCTATATAATCAACTTTTTTCAAAGCATATTTTGTTCGTATTTTTTTAAAAATTACTTCAACATTTTTCATCTGTTGAAAAGTCAGTAAACTAACTTTTGACATATTTTTGATATTATTTATGCTTAAAAATTGTGTAAAAATGCTTAAATATTGTGTACCTAATTGTGATAAATTCAAAATAAATGTATGCATTTTGTTTAGTTATAGCCCTAAAAAGAGCATAATTAAAAGAAAAAACATTTAGCGAATTCTACCTACCTTATTTTTATATACTTCTTCACTTGTTTATACATATATCTATATATATTAGGTTAGGGAAATTGAAATCCATTATTTTTTCGGTAGATGACTGTAGTGTTGGTATCTTGTGAAGTATCGATCAAACAATTTCAAATTTATGCTCTTTGTCAAGGTAACAATTCAAAATAAAAAAAATCGTTTTGTCTTTTTTTGTTTGGTCCATTCAGTTGTGAGTTACAGGGTGTTAAAAAAATGGAAGTCAACAAAGACAAAATTCGGTACATTTAACAGTTTTTCTTCGAGAAAGGTGAAAATGCAAGCCAGGTGGCTAAAATTGTGAATGGTGTTTATGGTGCCGATACTGTAACAGCTAATTACGTGCAATTTTGGTTTCGCCGATTCTGTTCAAGTACTTTTGATGTTAAAGTTGCCCCTATCACAGACAGGCCCGTTATCAAAAATGTCGATAAAATCACAGAAATAATCGAAGTTGACTGGCATGTTAGTAATCGTAGCATCGCCCAGGAGCTAAAGATCAACCATAAAACAGTTTCAAGCCATTTGGATAAAGTTGGATTAAAAAAGAAGCACGATGCTTGGGTGCCACACCAATTACCAAAAAACATGATGGATTGAATTTCCATCTACGAAGCCTTGTCCAAACGGGATGAAATCGACCCATTTCTTAAACAAATGGTGACGGGATGAGAAATGGGTCACATACGACAGTACTGTGCGAAAACAATCGTGGTCAAAGCGTGGTGAAGCAGCTCAAATGGTTGCCAAACCAGGACTTATGGCCAGGAAGGTTCTACTGTGTATTTGGTGGAACTAGAAAGGAACTATTTATTATGAGTTGCTTCCGTAAGTCCAAACACTAAATTCAGATCTCTACTGTCAACAACTGGAGCGTTTGAAACTAGCTACTGACCAGAAACGGCCAGAATTGGCCAACAGAAGAGGTGTTGTGTTCCATAAGGACAACGCCACGCCAAACACGTCTGTTGTGACTCACTAGAAACTCTGGGAGCTTGGTTGGGAAGTTTTAATGCATCCATCATGTAGTCCGGACCTGGCACCAAACGATTACCACCATTTTCTCGCATTGCAAAACTTCCTGAGTGATAAGAATTGGGATCAAGAGAAGACTGTGAAAATCGATTTCTAGAGTTTTTCGCCAATAAAGGCAAAGACTTCTATGAGAGAGGCAATATGAAGTTACCTTTAAAATGGCAACAAATTATACCACAAAACGGTACATATTTGACTCAAATCGGACAATCCGAAACATGTTAAATAAAGTTTTGAATTTCATGCAAAAATAATGGATTTCTTTTCTCCCAACCTAATATTATTGTGTGCCGATATATTGCCCGGGCCGCAAAAATGTTCATTTTAGGTCGCGAGTTTGACACCCCTGGTGTTGATGAAAGAGGTAGCGATAGAGAAAATATTGCAATCATGTTAATATTTACTTAAGTATTTATATTAATATTTATTTATTCAATTCGACTGAGCTAAAATGATGCAAGAGTATCGTCTCTCAAAAGCAAAAAAAAAAAAAAAAAAAAGAAAAAGAAAAAGAAAAAAAAAGAAGTTTGATGCAAATCCTGGGACTTTTAACGGGAAACAAATACCATATGCGTACAAGTCTACAATAACACATATTTAAAAAAATCACACAGATACTGATACAGGAATTCAAATCTGTAATCACAATTGCGTATAAGGCAACTGAAGCACCCAATTGTTGTCAGATGTTTGAATGCAATGTTGCTTTCTCGTAACGTTCATTTATAAGACACAGTACGTCCTCTCTAGTGCCTTGTGGTATTTTCTCAACACATACCATCTTAAAAAATCTTCTAAATACTTATACTGACATTACATCTATTTCTAACGCCAAATCTGGCCATTAGGAGACCAGATTTGTAGCCAAGGTAATTAATTTTAGCTAACATTGCCAAAAGAGTATTAATTTATTGTTTTACAAAAATGCTTTTTCTCTGGCTATAATATATTTTTTAAATAGAATCCGAAGTTTCGTAACAATATATAAACTATGATAGATTAAGATAAACATATTTTTTCTTCTTTCTTAGAAACCTTTTTGTAAATCTCAGATAAGACAATTATTCTTCTGCATTCAAAATATCTATTGAAACCATTAAATATTCACAAAAAAATTAATCTTTTATAAAGAAAGAAAAAAAAAATATGAAACGCAAGATTAATTTGCTAGATTTTTTTTTTCGATTTGAAGTTATTCTTTTTGACATTGTCGACGCTGGAAAATAAATATAATTAGCGATTATTATTATTTTCCTCATTTTCTTGGATTCATTTATTTTCGAAAAAAAATTGTCTTAGCTAATTAATGTATTAAGTAAACGTAAGGAGATTAACTTTTGGAAAATCAAAAAATTATTTAGATTCAAATCACTCCTAATCTTATAAATCGTTTTCTTTGATGGTAATAAATGCAACGAAACAGATATGGGAAAAAATAGTGCGCATTCCTCCTACCCCCTAATTCTTCGACCGAAATAATTCCGCAGATTAATATGTAAGGACAGTAGTTTGTATGTGCAAAATAGTTATATTTTTTAAATAGTATTAGAAACATTAAATTATCATCAAGGCTTTTTGTTTCGTAAAATGATATGTAACTACAGATTCATTTAAGCTTGCGTGAACATTTACAATTTCTAAAATAGTAATATTTTATTGAATTTGATGAGATTAATTAATATTTAATTATTTTATAATTATTTTGTGAATAAATAATTAACAATAAGTGGTAGATTGTGTGTGAGTGTGGAAATATGGAGCGAGTGAATGAACTTGTTATTAGCTTCGCGCTAACACAATGGTTACTGGAAAAGAATCTCGTAATTCTGAACCTCTTTTAAGTGACGAAGACGACATCTGAGCTGGCACTTCCTCTCCGAACTTCCCCACCTCGTCAATTGGTCGACAGAATTAATGTACATCAGTCCCTCTACATGGTGGGCTCTAAGGGTCAATAGGGCTAGAGACATGCTGACCACAAGTCCATGACCAGAACCATTAGGCTACTGCGGCCATTGTGGAAGTTTAGAATAGCGGTGCCAACTTCTGTGTCACATTCGTCACTTGACCGAAGCTCGATATTACGAAGTCCGTCGCCAATAGCCCCTGATACAGCTTCAAGGTCCTGCGTTGATAAAAAATCAGATTAAATTAAATATGAGTGTGTGTCTGCATATGTGCATGCGTGTATTCACGAATTATATGGTAAAATTTTATTCTTAAGATTATGTGTAAATTTTATCCATTATTTTTCCTTTTAATATTATATATGTTCGTCTTGAAAAGTTAATTGTAATTCTTTGTAAATAAATTCAGTTCTAATAAAAGTGTTTTATTTCTTACTACAAAATGTAGTGTAACTGTATGCCATTCCTATCAAGGAAGTTCACGCGTATGTATAAAAATAATTTTTTAAATTTTTTTCACTTTCATTTTTGTTGTGGCCACGATAGTCCAGTGGTCATGATCACGTAGTTGTGGCCGGCGTGTCTTGAGTTCAGTCCTTGTACCTTTAAATACTCGTCTGATGCATATTAAATCTTTCGAGTTTTCTCATTTGTATGATACATACACAGAAGTTCGGAGAGGGGGTGAAAGCCGACTTGGCCATAGTTCAAGAGGATAAGGTTCATAGCCAACGGCCACCATATTACTTTATAGAGCGATGTTAATAAATACTATCTTTTATTTTTGTATGTATAATTCTCTTTTCAGGTTTTGAGATAGTAGAAAATGCACACCGGCTTTAAGGTATCCGACTACTTGCGACAACTGTTTTTTAAAGAAATGAAGATGTGGATATTTTTTTGTGGTTTTTAGATTTATTTAGTACATTTTAAGAAAAAAAAAGACTAAAATTTAGAAGAGAAAATTAAATTATTACTACTAAATTGAGAAAAAATGGGTAAGAATTGACAAAAAAATTACATAAACGGGACCTGCTTTGTTGTGTTGCTTTGCTATTCCTTTTTGAAATGATCTTCAAGATAAGAGATATTTTAATTTTTATTGAAACTAGATCACTTTATCGTAGTTACTATATGAAATTGCTTAAAAAAACAGTGATTATATTCACATAAAGAACTGTAAATTTTGTAATAAAACAGTTATTGATAAAGCTGGATGTTAAAACACTTCTACTGTTATACAGAACACACAGAAAAATTTCAGCAACTTAGTTATAAAACTTTTTGAGCAATCGCTGTCCTCGTTTGAGCTTTTCCAAAGGAAACTTTTTTCGAGTAAAACATATTTTAAAGTTTGATGTCTAATGAAAAGTTATGGTATCTGCTTTTACTAAAACATTTGTAGTTTTTGTCTTAGTGAATAGAAAATAAAAAAAAAAACAAGGTATTTTTTATAAAGCTAATAAGATGGCCTGTAAAATAAAATCATTAAAAAAATTTGTCATTTTTTTAAAAAAAAAGTGTTGATTTTAGGGTAGTCGGATACCTTAAGTTTTCAATTACGAATTCCAAAACCCGCAAATGATTCATAAGTTAATAACAGCTGAATTCTGAATAACACCAATCCATTACCTTGGGACATTTAATTTATTTCGAATCTATTATTATACATCGACTTCTAAAAATTGTTCCTCACTGGGAACATTAAATCGGTGTTGAAAAGACCGGAAATGAGCTCCGTTCGCCCTCCAGATTTCAATTTTCAATTTGAAAGAAACATGTTTTGTATTATGACAACTTAATTATGTGTGCCATATTATAATGCTTTCAATGACAATTTTTGTTGGTCTTGTTTTGTCAAGAATACTCATATAATTGTTGTTCTATCCTTCAATTATGTATTTGGAGAGATAATTGTTTAGTATTATTATAGCCCAGCTGTAGAAGACGCTTTTTTTAAAAACTAGGGAATATATAGGTATGGTGATGTTTACACATACTCCAAGAGAAAAAACTAAATCGAACGAAGACATGGGCTCGGCCTATATTGCAGGTTTCCCGTGGAGTATGAGGTCTCTCGAATACTTTAATAAACGTGCAACTTTGTAATAAAGTCACGTATATATGTACAGACTGAAGAGGAGAGCATTATTTGAGAAAGGGCATCCAGTTTAAATTAAATAGGAAAAAAAAAATAGGCACAGATCCAACATACGAAAAGTGAGAATCTAAAAGTATTAAATTTATGATTTCACGTGCGTTTTGACAATATTATTTTTTAAAAAAAACTTAATACAAAGATAAGTTTTTCAACCGAAAGTTCGACTTGATTTTAAACGTTTTTTGTTTGCATATATGAATTTATAATAATTGCGCTTTTTTTACAGAAAAAAAAATACTCAAGACTTTTTTTAAAATGCTTGTGTGCATGGTTTAAAATGAGTGATGTTCAATGCGTCCTCATGTGCAAGGCAATTTAATAAGTAAAATGAAGACAGATATCTCATATTTTTAACCCTTAATGAAAAATTCAATAGTTGAATTGTAAGAAAATTAGGTTTATGTACAAAGGTGCTTATAATTAAAGTCTCACTTTAAAATGCTATAAAACAAGAAATAAAAATTTTTGAACGTCAATTCCTTCATACATATATCATTATCAATTCTGAATGAATCATGAACAAAAATGTTTGCTCAGTTACAAATAACGTTCCGTACGAAGGAATTTACGTTACACACTTCGAAGAAATACGCAGAGCTAAGCAAAATCTTTTGTTTACTGCTTGGAATAAAATTTTGGAATCACGAGAATTTATGGATTGCAGATGTATACGTGCTTCTCTTTAGAATAAAAACAAACTAAGGAAAAAAAAAAGCTTTTCAATTTCAATCCTGAAGTAGTTCTGCAAGCATTTCCTTCAGAAAAAAACAAAAAGTAAGACATTTACATCTTTTTGTTCATAAAAGAAATATATTTCCTTTGATTCCTTTACTTCGGAAATAATAAATTAATTTCGAAAATATTTGAACTATTCTATCCCTTTGTAATTACAGTGACGCTCATTTTTTCATCTGAAAAATATTTGTTGTTTAAGTATTTTAAACACTTAAAGTGTATTTAAGTTAATTTAATCCTTTAAAGGTCACTACTTATTCCCTTTGAAAAATTAACAAAATAATTTCAAAAATGACTATTAGACATGAAGGTGATCACAAATATACAAAGGAAAAAAAATTAGCATTTTTCAATGTCAAGAAATTTATGGTTTCACTGTGAAACCAGCGAACAGTAAAGAGGTCCATTTTTCCTACTTAAACTAACCAATCTAAAAGATTATTCAGAAAAAAAAATCTAATATTTTATGACCATAAAACTTTTATATTTTAACAAAATGTATTAAGGAAAAATAACTTTAAAATTTTCTAAGGATTTTTTAAAAAGTTTTCTGCACTTTTATAATTTTTAATACGAATTTGGACATAAAATTACGTATATTTTACATTATATACTAAAAATAAATTATATTCATTATTAAAAAATTGCTAATACATAATAATTTTCCATTCAAAGCCATACAAAGAGAATATTTAAATTTATTATGTACATACAGGGTCGCATTTCTACATATGCAACATGTGCACCTGCACAGGATGGCAAAATTTTAGAGTGTGGATAAATATATTTAAATATAAAAAATTTTCACTACAGTTTTATAGTAAATAAATATATTTTGCTAAATATGCAATAAACCCTTTCCCATCATAATATTCTTTCGGTGTAGAAGCAATCAAAATTCAAACTTTCCGTAGCATATTAAAATATTTTCCAATTAAGTTATTTCTCAAATAATCATTAGCCTTTGTGTGATAATTCTAACTTATCATAAGAATTTTAAGAAATAAATAAGTATATGTTTATTTCAGTACTGTGTGAATGAAAAATTGGTGAAGAGAAAAAGAAATTTGTAATCATCTTATGATCAAATATCTTGTTTTTTTCTCTCTCTCTTTTTATTACTCTTAAAATCATTTTTCATAAAAAAATAAATAAATAAATAAAAGCACATTTATATTCTATACATTTGTGAGTACATTGCTTGATCTCAGAGGTTTATTTCAAACAGATGAGGGTTTACTTTTCGAAAAGATGCATTCTAAAACAAAAAAGAGAAACAAATAGAGTTGAAAGATCAATATTTTTAAAAAAAATATATTCATTAATGGAAACTCTAAGGACAACAATAAAAGGTCAATATTTTTGAGCTCCTTACATGACTCTTTTCTATAGATCATTTTTTTATAAAATTTCATTTACTTTACCAGAATGAAAAAGCTTTTAGTTGAGAATCAAATTTAAAAACTGGAGCAAAGCCCGTGCTTTCAGAAGAGAAAAAAAAATTACAGTGAAATATTGTTGACATACATCAAATCGACTCAGTCTCTTTTCAGCAAAATCCTTTCGACATTTCTTTGCTGAGCGTTTTAATGAAAAACGCGTGCTTTTTGAGACAAAAATGGAAGAATTTTCAAATCCTATTTATTGTTCAAAGAATTGGTACGGAAATCATTTACAATCAGACATTGCTTTGAATTCAATATCAAAAAAATATTTTAGTTCATAAGCAAATTTTTTTTGTTTCTTTTTGAATAATGTTTACTATTCATTATCTAATAACTTAAGTCTAAAAAAATGATGAATATTATCTACATGTTGGTTTCTATTTAAAAAAAAATTAAAATTCTTTTTAATAAATATTAAAATATATTGTTCTATTAAGATTCAAAATTGCCAATGTTCACTGTTATAGTTAGAGACGCTTGTAAATACCGTGATTTATATATATATCTTACAATTTTAAACAGAATGAGATAAAATAAAACTCGCTAAAGAAGCAGGTATTAACATAAATCGATAAATAATGACGAATATTGAAAAAAATAATGAAATTTACTTTCACCCTAATTTTCACCGTAATAATCTCTTATTATTACGAATATCACAATTTTTATAGTGTTTTTCTCTATATAATTATCATTAGTTAAAATACGATGTGTGATTTTTTCTGCAGTGGTATATCGCATTTGAAATTTGTTAAAATAACTCCGTTTTTCAATGTTGAATATATTCTCCATACTTATCAAGATTTTGGGTGCCTATAATTTGACGCATACTTTTAACTAAGAAGGCATAACATATAGTACAAGAGATGTGTAAAATAACAAGCAGCTTCGAATAAAAGCACCATGTATGATCGTATGTATCAATTGTTGATCATTTTTTATTTACAACCATATTACGTGTTTTTTTCTTTTGTATTGATGCTCTTTTAGATTGCGATAAATATGCTTTATTTCTTAGGCCGGTTTTCTACAAAGCGAATTTGAGCTTGTTAACTTGTTCTCTGTCATTTCTCCTCTAGTATGAATAGCGGAATAAATTTTTCCACACAAGTGAGTGTGTGAGTAAGTGAACATTAACGTCACACTGTTCAGCTACACGAGGGCTTTCGGCCACGGACCTCGTAATTTTGAACCATGGTTAAGTGACGAGGTCGACACCTGAGCTGACACCCACTCTCCTAACTACCACACCACACCAACGGGAAGACGTTTGAACGCTCGACAAATTTTACTCTCTTACACGGTAGGTCTTTAGTGGTACTGTGCTCGAATTCGTGACAAACCAGCCACGACCCGATACCTTGACCATTAGGCTTCTGTGGCCACATTTTTCACATAAAATTGACTGAAGGGTGCGACCCAGGCCCAAGTCGGTGGATTTTCATAATGCAGAAAATCGACAGCGGCCATGTCGTATGGTTATACGGCATGAAAAAGATCACTTGAGTGTCCGTTTGGCTTGGATGCTCTCCGCAAAATTATATTCCTAAGTACAAATTTAGCATCGGCAGATTTCAGGTGCATTCTTCTGGGGAAGAAACTAGGCGTAAAAATTACTTGCGGTAATTGGTATCGCCTAAATGGTGCCGAAATAAAAAGTGATACCAGCTCCTGGGAAATGTACTAGGTCTGCAAAGATAGAAATACCAAAAAGGAAGTCTCATTATTGAAAAAAAAAATAGTAAAGAGGATTTCTGCATATTTATATTCATACAAAGTGAAATACTCTAGCGCAAAAAGTTCTAATCATCTCGCCAAAGAAAAAGAATATATTTTATAAAGTTCTCCAAAGAGATTGAAACAGACATTACTTATCTGATCATTCCTAAAGTTAAGGTATCCGACTACGTTCGGAACCGTGATTTTGCAAAAGCGCGTAAATGGATAACATTTATGATATTTAGTGTCACTTAGATTAGAATACATGTATACAATTGTTTTAAGGACATTATGACAAAAAAAAAAAACTATTTAAATACAATATTTTGGCAAAAAATTAACTTAGAATAACCTTTTTTCCAAATGTTCTCCTTTTGTAAAAAAAATGCTTCTATTGTATTAATATTTTGCCTGTATTCAGCTGAGATCTCTCTACAGAGGCTCAACTAGAATTTTTGAAATGCATAACTCGAAAGTCGGTTTATCCATGTTTTACGACCACAGAGGGGAGAAATTTTAAGAAAATAAGCCGATAATTATTTCAAATGGTTGTAACTCTGAAAATAATTTGAATTTTTTCAAAAATCATAGTTGAGCCTCTGTACAGAGGTCTGAGCTATATATATATATGCAGGCAAAATATTAATACAATATAAGCATTTTTTACAAAAGGAGAACATTTGGAAAAAAGGTTATTCTAAGTTCATTTTTTGCCAAAATACTGTATTTAAATAAATTTTTTTTGTCATAATGTCCTTAAAACAATTGCATACATGTATTCTAATCTAAGTGACAGTAAATATCATGAAAATTATCCATTTATGCACTTTTTTAAAATCATGGTTCCGAACGTAGTCGGATACCTTAAAAACCTTTAAAAGTAGAATGTTAAGCAAGGCTTGTTGTTAATCTGCATGTCTAGATGGTTATCCCACAGAAATAAGAAGAAATAGATTTCTTTCAAGGGAATCCCCTTTCAAAGTTCCACCTCCGCTCGAGACAAAGACTTCAATTTCTAGAATCAGTGTTTTAAGGCATTCAGAACAAATCCAATGCTTTTGTTCTTCTTTCGCTTTAAAAGGAAAGCACAAAAGGATGGTAAAACCACCCTCGCGTAACAAGATATTCGTTTCAACTGGCTCCAAAGGTTCATACAATCCAAGGAAATTGACTTTTTCGAAAAACTATTTCAAATCTCTTTACCGAAGAGAATTATTTATTCCTTTATCCTTGGATATTTTTTAGTTTCTGGCTGTTATTGCTCTAATCTATTACTTATTCTCCAGAATTAAATTCAATATAAAATTAAACTAACTCTAATTTAGTTTTAATTTTGAATTATTTTTGAATTGTCATCGTACCCTCTCCACAAAGTTGTAATCATTAATAATGATTAAAGTAAAACTTATAACGATGATTATTTATTCACAAATCCTCTTGACTAAAATAGTTAATTGACTTCTAAAACATATCCTTCCACAGCAAATACCGTTTTTCACCTTCCTGTCATTTTTCTTAGCATGAACTTAGTTTAACTTTCGAAAGTCATGAAAACGCTCGTTCCTAAGTGTTATGCTAGTTTACAATTACTAATATAAATATGAAAAAAATAAATAACAAATCAATTTGACTCAGTTAAAAGAATTCATTGATAGCCTCAATCTCAGTTCCAGATTTAAAAGCGTGCGAAATGATGGAGGAGAGCGAGGCTAGAGTTGGGAAAAAACTAAGGCGTTGAAAAATGTTGTCTAGAAGGCGCTGCTCTGTAATGCCTATGCCATGAATTTGTTATGGGTGATGCAGATGAGCTACGATTATGTATAGTTGTAATTTTTAATTGAAGGGCTTAGCCCTAATAATATAATCTAACAAGGGGAGGGCACGACTAATGAAATTCATTTAAAGACCAGACTTGGGGTGATAGTAGTACTCCTTTAGGTTGTTAAACTGTCAATGTAATTCCGCCGAATGGCCAGTCAATTCTGAAGAAGTATCCAGTGACGCAGTGGCATAGTTGGTAGGACGACTGTTGTCTAATCGGGTTGACATGGTTCAAGTCACGCGAGTAACTTTTTTTTCAATTCATTTAATTATTTTTTTAAAATTAAGTAAATTTATATATGAAAGGTTTATTAAATGTTAAATGATGTTTTACTTAATTATTTTGTATTTTATAAAGCAAAAAAAAAAAAAAAAAATTATATAAATATCTATGTTATATTGCATAAATATATTTTTATATTAACAAATAATCTTTATAATAAAATATATTATAATAAATATTAAATAATATTTTATATAAAAATTGGTTACAAATAGTTTTATAATGTGAAATGCAATAAATTATAAATAAAATATTATACATGATATAAAATAATCCATAAAATATACTATTATAGTTAAATTAATTATTTTATAATTAATATAATAAAAATAATATATGTGTTTTTATATATCATTAATTTAATTACTTTTTTAATTATATAGAATATTTAATAAGTGCTTTTTAAATTAATTAATTTTATTTTTAAAAAAATAATTAAATGAATTGATGGAAAAAGCTGCTCACGTGACTCGAACCCTATCCGTCTGTTTAGAAAGCAAGCCTCCTACCAACTATGTCACTGTGTCACTGGAGGTAATTAAAACTTAATTGTATAAAAGCTAAGCATGAATTTTGAAGGCTGTTTTCACCGAATTGACTGGCCATTCGGCAGAATTACATTGAGGGTTGAACACCCTAAAAGAGTACTACTATTACACCAAGTCTCGATCCCAAGTGAATTTCCTCAGTCGTGCCCTCCCCCTATAATTTGAAATGATATATGTTTCTCTTTTTTTTTTAAATATATTTATAACGTCCCGAAATAATAGTTTGTACAAAGACAACAAGAGTAGTTATCAATGAGCCACCAATTGTAATATAAGGGTTCGTGAAAGCTTATCGAGAAGAGCAGTTTAAAAAAAATAAAGTAGATGTTCCATTATAACCTACATATTTTCTAATTTTGGACTCTTCATAAGCCATCGGTATATACCAAGCGCTGTTAAAAAAAAAACAAAAAAAAAAAAAAAAAAAAAGCGCAAATATTCCAAAGCAATTTGTTTGTTTTTTTGAACAATGACTGAAAACACATCTTGAGTTCTGTTTAATCGGAAAAAAATAACAAAATTTAAGTAAAAACTAATTGCAGAAAACAATGATTTTTCAAATCATTCTCAACCAGAATTCTAACACAGAATTTTCCTTTTAGAAGTTAATTAATTATATTAATTAAGTAGAATAATACAGTGGTGGCCCAAATTGTGGACACTTTTTTAAACAGTTATGTTTTTTTAAGTTCGTATGCTTATAGAAAATTTTACGTTGCACGTATTCCATATCATTTTAAAGAGAATTTAATATTAAATTCAATGTAAGAAAGAAAATTCAAATATTTGCAACGCAAAAAGAGTTATGCTGCAATAACTATCGATGTACATTGGATACTGATGATAGCAGTGTGCTATCAGAGTTTAGTAAGGTTGCGTTTATTCTTTATTACAGCTTGACATCGATGTTTCATTGAGCTGAAAATAGTTTGAAGCTCTTCCTTCGTTATTACATAATTCCAGAAAAAAATTATATCCACAATTAGTTCCTTTTTATTTCATAGGTACCTCATTCGGACAACAGTTTTCAAATGGTGCCGCAAGTTTTCGATAGGATTGAGGTCAGGACTGTTTTCTGGCCAGGATAGCAATGATATTTAGTCAAAAAGCAATAACACCAAATAAAAGAGTAGATTGGACACATGTGTGACGAGAAAGTGGTATTTCCTTTGTTAAAATTACATAATTGGTGGGTAGTTCAGTGACTGTATTTGCAGACTGAACATTTTGTTCAAGATGTCAGGAGACAAATTTAATTAAAAAAAAGCAGGAAAAGGCCGAAAAAGGTGCAACACATCTGTTGATGACAGAAGAACAAAAATACTATGCTTCAGAGATAAAAGAAATTAATGGACGTCCATCAGAAGTGATCTGAGTGAAGCTGGTTTTTCTGTCAGTTCATAAACAACCAGGATTAGATTAGCAGATGTAAGACTAAAAGGTATAATTCCACGAAAAAAGCCATATATCAATTTACAGCAGCACTAAAAGGGACAACAGGGGGCAATGGGACACATTAATTGGACAAATAATTATTTTTCACAAATTATATGGAGGGAGGAAAATAAAATATCGTTTTTCAGTAGTGATAGCCTAAAATATGTAAGACGTATAAACCAGAAACGCTACATCCTGACTGCATCCAGGCAAATGTGAAGTACCCATATAGTTTTATTATTTATTCATGCATATCAGCATATGGTATTGGTCATCTTCATATCATCGATGGAACACTGGATGTTATAAAATTCATTGACACCATTCTAGAACCCAAATTTCTAGCTTCCAACAGGGATCTATTTACCAACAATGCTTCATTTATTTTTCATCAAGATTCTGCTCCTTGCCACACAGTAAAATAATTGATAGAATGATACCGTTCTAAGACCATTGCGTTTCTGTGCTGTCTAGGAAACAGTCCTGACTTCGATCCTATTGAAAACTTGTGACACCGTTTGAAAACTGTTGCCCGAATGAGGTACACATGAAATAATAATGAGCTAATTGGGGATATAATTGTTTCCTGGCATCATGCAATAACAAAGGAAGAGCTTAAAACTATTTTCAGCCCAATGAAACATCGATTTAAAGCTGTAATAAAGAATAAACTCAACCTCACTAAGCTCTGATAATTCACTGCTATCATCAGTATTAAGTGTATATCGACAGTAATTGCTACATAAATTTTTTTGCGTAGCCCATATTTAAGTTTTCTTTTTTATATTGAGTTCAGTATTAAATTATCTTTAAAATGATATAAAATACGTAGCATTTTGTGCAACGTAAAATATTCTATAAGCATACACACTTAAAAAACGTAACAATTTAAAAAAGTGTCCACAATTTTGGCCACCACTGT